>JANAVB010007399.1:51864086-51915644 GCA_029216955.1 Iris pallida
CTTCCTCTGAGTCATACCGCCGGTGTGCTGCTTCCCCCTCCTATTCCTGTCCCTTTCTTTTTCGCCTACTCTACACTTGAGCTGGATATCATATGTGGCTGAGAGAGTCAAATAAGAAGAATGGAAGCAGGGACGAGCAGATGGGTCTAGAGCTATCGTGGAGGAGAGGACGTATACTGTGATAATATCTTCTCCAACATTCGATACCACTACTGATATCATTTCTGTAAGGATGATCTCTCAGAGTATACGTCCTACCCAGATGGATCTCTCAGAGTATCCTCTCCGGTTGGTTGTCGTATCATCATTGCCGAAGGATGAGGGTCGGAGGACAGTCAACTTATCTACGGCTACATAGTTTCTGCCTCGCCAGTCGAATGGCTGCAGGGACTATATATGTCCTGATCACCATGTCGTACCGTAGATTAATGCAAATGGAGCTGGAAACAAAATACAGAAACCAAAAAACAAAATACAGAATCCAATCCCTGGGTTCGCCGAAAATACGAAACACAGAATCCAATCCCTGTATTTTAAGTGTGAGAACGGATGGCTCAGAAGACAACCCAACCGGAGAAAGTACAGAGGTTTTCTTCAACATACGTAGGAGAACTATAAGGACGTGCTGGATTAGTATAGACTATTTCGAATTAGTATCGTGGAAGGTTTAGTAACAATTGTACTTGAATTTCAATTTGGATGTGAAAATCTGTATCGTAAGCCAAACTAAACATAATCAGTTCTATTTCACATGCTTAATTGTCAAGTATGGGAACGAATAGCTCAGAACACAACCCAAAATTCATTCTACATGAACTCACATAATGTTTACAGTCTTGGTCTCAACTGTCTTCGATTCTATGATCCCATGTCTTAGGTTAAATAAATCACTAACCTCATCACGGTGGGTCTTGGTGTAGCACTCAAATGTGGGGCACCCGTAAAGTCGCCGAGTTTTTAAATCATCGACATTGAGTTTTAAACCCTCACGTACCCTTTCTGCTTCACTTCTAGGGTCGAGCAGCATCTTCTTGCAAGCTTCGGTCTCCAGATACTTAGTGTCAAGATTCTGGACGCTTTCGTAGAGCATGTCAACGCATCCTAGCGCCAATTTACTCGACAGGAAATTGACGCTAGGATGCGTTGACATGCTCTACGAAAGCGTCCAGAATCTTGACACTAAGTATCTGGAGACCGAAGCTTGCAAGAAGATGCTGCTCGACCCTAGAAGTGAAGCAGAAAGGCTACGTGAGGGTTTAAAACTCAAAGTCGATGATTTAAAACCTCGACGAATTTACGGATGCCCCACATTTGAGTGCTACACCAAGGCTCACCGTCTGTATAGTTTGGTTATTAGCGCTCGATGTCCCTGTGGTAAGGTAATGGATGAGGATATTGCGTGGGAGGGGGTTGCAGATGGAGGCAACAAGGATGGCGTGTTTGTGAAAGGAGGGAAAGGATACATAATCACAGACGATTTGCATGTAAGGCTATTCTATTCCATGGAGTCTGCGTTGTCTATTTTTCGAAAGCATGGGATCATAGAATCGAAGACAGTTGAGACCAAGACTGTAAACATTGGCCGCGATGAGGTTAGTGATTTATGTAATCAAATGTAGTAATCTTGTAATTTAAAGTTGAAAGAACATGCAAGTAGCCTTATATATAGTTGCTGCCTCCCCAGTCGAATGACTTAATTGTCAAGTATCGGAACGAATGGCTCAGAACACAACCAAAGATTCATTCTAGCATACATTAGTGAGTTCATCTTGATTCTGTTACGTCCTTCAGATACTATATACGATAAGAACATAGATGATTCACACTAATGTATGCTAGAATAAATCTTGGCTTGTGTTCTGAGCCATCCGTTCTGATCAAGCATCTTCCTTCTCCTTTCCTCCACCATGGCTCTGAACCAATCTGCTCCTCCCTACTTCCCTTCTTCTTATTTAACTCTCTCAGCCACATATGACATCCAGCTCAAGTGTAAAGTCGGGGGAGAAGAAATGGGCAGAAAGATGAGGGGGAAGCAGCACAGCCGACGGCATGACCCGGAGGAAGTACATAGGTTTTCTTCAACAGCCGTAGGAGGACTATTTCTCCTACGGCTGTTGAAGAAAACCTCTGTACTTCCTTCGGGTCATGCTGCAGGCTGTGCTGCTTCCCCCTCATCTTCCTGCCCACTTCTTCTCCCCCGACTCTACACTTGAGCTGGATGTCATATGTGGCTGAGAGAGTCAAATAAGAAGAAGGGAAGTAGGGAGGAGCAGATTGGTTCAGAGCCATGGTGGAGGAGAGGAGAAGGAAGATGCTTGATCAGAACGGATGGCTCAGAACACAAGTCAAGATTCATTCTAGCATACATTAGTGTGAATCATCTATGTTCTTATCGTATATAGTATCTGAAGGACGTAACAGAATCAAGATGAACTCACTAATGTAATACTAAGACATCATCTACTACTATATAAGATATAGTGATAGGTTGTCGTATCATCATTGCCGAGGGATGAGGGTCGGAGGACAGGCAACTTTATCTACGGCTACATAGTTTCTGCCTCGCCAGTCGAATGGCTGCAGGGACTAATGCAAATGGAGCTGAAAAAATATGCATAAACCAAACCAATATATAATGCGTGGCTGAGAGAGTCAAATAAGAAGAATGGAAGCAGGGACGAGCAGATGGGTCTAGAGCCATCGTGGAGGAGAGGACGTATACTGTGATAATATCTTCTCCAACATTCGATCCCACTACTGATATCATTTCTGTAAGGGTGATCTCTCAGAGTATACGTCCTACCCAGATGGATCTCTCGGAGTATCCTCTCCGGTTGGTTGTCGTATCATCATTGCCGAGGGATGAGGATCGGAGGACAGTCCACTTTATCTACGGATACATAGTTTCTGCCTCGCCAGTCGAATGGCTGCAGGAACTATGTTACCGCGGTGTCGTAGTCCAATATAATCCAGAGATTGACACAGTTCTAATTCATATATGTAGTCCAATACAAATAGTCTAAAACAAAAACAACCCAATAAAAATAGTCCAATACAAATAAGTACTAATAGCTAATGCTTGCCACGCTGCTCACGCAAACGCTCAGTGATACTTTCACGCAACCACCTCCGAAAAGCGAGATTTTTGGTGCGAGGAGAGGCGTCGTCCCTTGCCAGGACTGCATCAAAAGCACTCTCGGCATTACTAGCTACCGGTGCTGGATGACTAGAACTCCCGGTCTCACTAGCAACCGGTGCCACTTCCTTCTCAACTGTAGGAGGAGCCACCTCAGCATTCACTATTTTCTTCAAACGACGTGCTGCTCCTCGGGTCATGGGTGCCATCTGGTAAGTATATGTAACAGAATGTAAAAGAATGTAACAGCTCAAATTCAAAAACCAAAATCCCCATGCCAACATGAATCACAACATATAACTTAAACCCAGACATGACATAGGATTAAACCTAATGATTTAATCATCCTTAAATTAGTAAACACAAACAATATACTAATTCTCAGTTTGTGTGTCCGTGTGTCTGTGTGTCCGTATGTGTGTGTGTCTGTATGTCCGTGTGTCCGTGTGTGTGTGTGTGTGTCCGTGTGTGTGTATGTCCGTGTGTGTGTGTTTGTCCGTGTGTGTGTGTGTCTGTGGGAGAGGAGGAGGCAGCTGCCCGCCCCTCCCACCGTCCCCTCCACACCCCCCGCCCCCTCCCACCGCCGCCCCTCCACACCCTCCGCCACCCGCGGCCAGCCCCCCTCCACACATAACCCCCCTCCCGCACCCCGAGGCCAGCCCCCGTCCCCATCGTACCCCCCCCAACGCTGCCCGCCCCCTCGATCCCACCGCCCCCTCCACACCCCCGCCCCCGCGCACGGCCAGCCCCCCTCCGCAACCCCCCGCACCCCACGGCCAGCCCCCGCGCGCCCCCATCCCTCCAACGCTTCCCGCCCCCGCAGCCCCCGACGCCCCCTGCCCGCTGCACCCACGACCACCGCGCGCGCGCGAGAGAGAGAGAGCGAGAAAGAGAGAGAGAGAGAGAGAGAGAGAGAGAGAGAGAGAGGAAGAGGGAGAGGGGAATACCTTTGGGAGAGAGAGATGAGAGGGGGTCGTCGATCACCGCCGCGGGAGAGAGAGGAGAGGGGGTCGCCGATCGATCACCGTGGGAGAGAGAGAGAGAGGAAAGAGAGTGAAATTTGGGGGGAATGAAAAAGTTCCCCCCGTCGTTTCAACTTAAGTCTGGAACGTAAATTTAGCGACAGAGTAGCGACGGATTATTCCGTCGCTAATGCGTCAGTAAATCTCGCGCGAGTAGCGACGGATTATTCCGTCGCTAAGTCGTCAGTAAATCTCGCGCCAATATTTTAGGCTTTTGCCGCCAAAATGTCCGACGTTCTAGCGACGGATATAAAACCGTCGCTACATGGCCGACTACCTATCGACGGCATAGCGACGGATATGGACATAAAAAAATAAAAAAAATTGTCCACTGCTTTCCATCGGTATTCCGTCACAAATCCGTCGGAGATCCGACGGTGATAGCGACAGAAAATGTCCGTCGCTAAATGGCCGTCGCTAAAGTACTGTAATTTGGTAGTGATTTAGAACAAAAATGGAAGAAAGAAGAAGAAGAAGAAGAAGAAGAAGAAGAAGAAGAAGAAGAAGAAGAAGAAGAAGAAGAAGAAGAAGGGGGAGGTGGAGCTTACATCGGGGTCACAAGCGTTCGTTGGGTCTCCGGAGAGTAGATCCGACGGAGAAGCTTGAAGCTTGGAGAGATCCTCGAGGAACTTGGCCGATGGAGGAGCAGATCGACCGAAGCAAGGAGCGCTTCGTCGCAGGGCCCGAACGATGCGGTGGTGGTGGCTAACTCGGACGGGGCTGTACGGAGGAAAAAGATCTGGATTGGATCCGACAAGGGCGGTAGAGACGTGGCGGCCAGCCCACGGGATCTAGTCCAGAGACCGGAGTTAGCTGCCAGAGTCGAGGCGACACCCAGAGAGGAGAGAGTTTCACCCGACGGAGGCCCATCGGAGAGTTGGCGGCCCCCGAAGGCGATGAGGTGAGTTTTTGGGGTTTTAGGGTTCTTTTTTTCTCCTTAATCACTGGGGGTGGTCGGAAGGCGGAGTGGTTGGGCAAGGTGGTCGGAGGTGGCTAGTGTTGGTTGCAGTGGTGGTCGAGTCGGTGAATGGAGGCGGCTATGGTGGTGGTGGCTTGCTTGATAGGAGAGACTAGATCTAGCACGGCAAGATCTGGTGGTCAGCGGTGGTGGAACAGTGGCATGGGGTGGTGTTAGGTAAATAATGGTCGGGGAGTAGGTCAGAGCTTGGTTAGGGAGTAGCGTTGGTCGACTGTTGATGGCCGTGTGTGGTGGCGAGAAGAAGGGGACCGGATCTGATGGAGGTGATGGTCGGGCGGCAGTGGCCGGGGCGATGAGGTAGAGGTGGTTGGTCGTGAGGAATCTGTAGGTGGTGGCAGACGGTGGAGGTTGGGTTGGTTGGAGGAGGATTGTTGGAGAGGCCAGGTCTGGACTAGCGGCTCGACGCAGTCATCGGTGGCGACAGACAGGGGACGTCCGATAATGGCGAGGAGGAGGCAGGGAGGAGGGTTGAGTGTCATTGTATTGTCTGTGTCGGCTTGTTGACACGGATATGGGATTCGGTGTCCGGCGTGTCAGATACGGGGTAGGACAATGTAATTGTAAATAAAAATAGAATAAAATGGATGGACACAGACATGGACATGATGCACTTGGAATGCATTAGGAAATGTGTGGATGGGGAATGGGAGTAGCCCATTAAATAGGAGTGAAGGCATGCTCCCAAACATGTAAGGAGAAGCTTCCAAGAAGCTCTCCTATGAATTGGGCCAGTAGCCCAATAAGAACCAATTTTCAGTGAAAATTCTTTGGTAATTAAATCAAATAACAAACAAAAATATTTTTACGTAAAAATTAATCATGGCCCATGTCACGATCCGCACCTGCTTTTCAGGATATGAGTACGTATCCAAGCCAGCCTACGCCGTAGTGTCGGTGATAGAACGTTGTCTAGCCATAATGCTCAAAGTCACAAAACTAACAACTTTATTGCTTATTGACAAAACTAACCAATTTACAATTTTCACAAGTTTTATATTTAAAGAAAAGTATAATGTTCTTACAAATATTGAAAATGACTACAACACCTCCATATAACTAATCTCTAGGTTTTGACCTGCAAGTACACCCATATCTTCCAATGCTAAGAGAATCTACGGCTAACCTGAAAAATGTTGGTTTTCAGTCATGAATGAAATAAGCACACGGACTAACAGGCAATTCGTAACATAATAGAATTTGCAATACATGAAAATAGCATATGTGAAATAAATTAGATAGTAAACTGATATCATGTCAAATCTACCGTAATAATTAACTAAATAATTATTTATAAAATTATAAAAATCACCATTTAATTCAAATAAATAAATAAAAATATTATCAAAATTCTGGAAAAGGGGTTACATGAAGTACGTGGAGACTCTAAGCTAATCGTCAATCAAGTTAGAGGCACATATGAAGTTCGGCATCAAGATCTCGTGCCATATCATGAAGCAGCAATCAAGTTGGCTACATCATTCAAAGGCTTCTTCATTGAAAATGTACGTCGGGCATGTAATGCAGAAGTTGATGCACTTGCCAATCTAGAAGCAGTATTAGCGATCCCTGTAAAAAGACAACAGATGATCATTATCACTAATAGGGAGTTATTCTGCATCGAGAATAATTTACATCTGGAATCCAACAATTTAGTCGAGGTCTGCACTACGAGTGAAGATTGGAGAGCTCCTTTCATCGACTTCGTGGTACATGACATCCTACCTGAAGATCCGAAAGAAACAACTATAATTCGTCGACGATCACTCCGATTCTATTACAATCACACCTCCAAAACACTCTATCGACGATCATATGACGGTATGCTTCTATGCTGTCTTGCGGGAGATGAAGCAAAGTAGATGCTACGTGAAGCTCACGACAACGTCTGTGGTGTACATCATCCTGGCCCTAAGCTACAAGATTGAATTCAACGCATGGGATACTATTGGCCAACCATAGTATCGGATGCCATCGAATATTCAAACAAATACCGAGCATGTCAAATCCATGCAGATTTTATTCATCAACCTTTAAATTTTTTTCATCCGACTACAACATCATGGCCCTTCAAAGCTTGGGGTATGGATGTCATTGGTCCTATTAATCCACCTTCATCTCGAGGACATCAGTTTATCTTTGCTATAATCGATTACTTCTCAAAATGGGCCAAAGCTATACCTTTAGCTGAAGTCAAGACAAGCAGTGTCATCAACTTCATCAAGCATCATATGATCTACAGATTCGGCATCCCTCAGCGAATCATCCATGACAATGGACCGTCATTCATCAGTCAGAAGTTTACTTAATTCTATGACGACAACCGGATCAAGAATGCCGCTTCTACAGCCTACAATCCCGCAGCTAATGGTTTGACAGCAACATTTAATAAAATAATCATCAAGCTTCTCAAAATTTTTATTTTTATTAATAAACGGAACTGGAGCAAAAAGTTTGGAGAGTGTCTATGGGCCTATTGTACTACCGTACGCACTCCGACTAGCTATATACCTTTCTTTTTGGTATATGGATGCGAAGCTATTCTTCTATTGGAGATTCATATCCCGTTATTGAGAATAGACATTGCCAATGAACTCACAATAGAAAACAATGATCATCTTCGACTTCATGAGCTTAAAGCACTTGACAAAAAATGGCTATTAGCTCAACAACACATCGAACTGTATCAAGCTCGTATCTCAAACGCCTTCAACGTAAAGTCAAAGTACGAGCATTTCAAAAAGGTGAACTAGTCTTTACCGTCAAACGTCCTATGACTATGACACACATGAGCAAGGGAAAGTTCGAACCAAAGTGGAAAGGTCCCTACATTGTAAGCAAAGTTTTCTCAAACGGAGCTTATCAACTGTCAGGAATGGATGGTCGAATCGCTATGATGCCTATTAATGACAAATTCCTGAAGAAGTACCATGTTTGAAAATGTGTACTATATTTTCTAACAAATATTTTATATACTTCAAATCTTTGAATCCCAGTGGAGTCTATCCAGAGTGACAACATCATCTACTCCATCAATGCAAAACATTATCTTTTGAAATCCAGCTGTTTTAAAAGATATCATGTTCTTGAGTCCCAGTTGGCTCAAGGATAACCAATGGATGTACGAATTCACGTCCATATTACCTCTGATAATGTCATCTTCAAAATAACAATATTACAAGTTATATTCTGTCATGTCCATATCGTTTGCCATTAAAACTCTTTGTTATTGATGTTTTTAATTACAAACAGAACATAGTACAATATAGGACTTAGACGTAGTCCTAGGAGTACACTTTTATTTTTATCTGGGCACTGTGTCGATGGAGCGAGTGGTAATACGTTAACTCCGTTGACGATATGACGACGATCTTGAACTCTCTGAAGGTCTAGGTTGCTCTGGATGTCGGAATGTTGCAAGGAGAAGTGGATGTTAAGTGTCTCTTCTGGCCTCTATATGTGGATATAACAGTCTATCTGTATATATATCTCTCTCTGTGTGTTCCATGAAGGAGTGATCATTCTATTTATAGATAGCAGACTGGCTGCTCATGCGCGTATATATCGGATGCACCTGGACGTGGGAGCGCCACGTGGCTGATGCTGGCTGGGGCACATGGACGATGCGTCCCGAGTTGCAGTAGGATCTGCTCGAACTGCTTCGTTGGGCTACGGAGGAGCTGACACGTGGCAGTTGCTGAAATTTGGTTGTTGCTGAGATCTTTGGTTGTTAGCACCCATTCTTTGAATAGAACTGATTTAAAGGACGCGTGGCGTATGCCTGTAGCTAAAAGATCTCAAATTTGGAGAAGAGTGATCTGTCGGAGTGCACCTAGGATCGGGCGCATGGAGACGACTTAGTCCTATGAGTTTTAGGCATCATAGATAAGTCTGAGCGTATGGCTTTTGAGGCGCATGCAGAGCTTCGCATCAGGGTGTGCCCAGGATCAGGTGCAGGGGAGACGACTTGGTCTAATGACTTTTAGGAGTCATGAGCAAGTCCAGGCGCATGGCTTTTGAGGTGCATGCAGAGCTTAGTCTTTTGAGCTGAGGGA
Source organism: Iris pallida (assembly GCA_029216955.1). Taxonomy (NCBI): domain Eukaryota; kingdom Viridiplantae; phylum Streptophyta; class Magnoliopsida; order Asparagales; family Iridaceae; genus Iris; species Iris pallida. The sequence continues at coordinate 51,873,276 of JANAVB010007399.1, forward strand.
GCGTATGACCACTGGGGCGCACGTCGTCTTCTGGGCGCATGGCCACGAGGCGCATACGAATGTTCGACCGGCCACATGGCAGTTGTTGTCGACCCAAGGTGTAATAATGGTGCTGACATCAACGGCTCTTTATTTTCTGTACAACTGCTGATTGGACGGCTCTTTGAATGCGTTGGCACATTTGTCATTCAACATTAAATGTTTGAGGATTACATGTGTAGAGGGGCGCATCGATGAGTGCCATTCCGGTCACATGGGCTCATGTCCCATTGGGCACATTAATAGGAGCGCATAATGTCGATAGTGCATCTACCATATGTCGCATCTTCTTTAGCCCGTCTGTTGAGTTCTTCGATGTGTTAATGGCTGTTTTGACTTGGTTGAATTTAAAGAGACGGATTCATCGTCATAAATTCTAATTCATTGCACAGAATGTGAGGAGACGGCCACTCGGCGCATAGACGATTGTTGCCCTGCCTATAAATAGCTTTGTGGAGAGTTTTGTTTCTCATTTCACTAAGCTTTTCCTTTATGGAGATGAATTCGATCGGTCCCCTGCCTCGACGAGTTGGCGATGAACTTCTTTCAAGGACAAAGATGTACCGAGTTGGTTTTTTCACCATCGGCCCTGTGAAAGTGCCTATTGTATCCAAATATCGGGATCATCGTATCCTGACATAGGATGAAGGTGCCTGTTGCATCCAAAGATCGAGGCGGTCGTGTCTTGATTTTTGTTATGCTAGAAGAACCGTAGGTCAGGGCTATCGTGCCCTGACTTTGTTAGGCTAGAAGAGCCACTCCTCCTGCTAGAGTGCCCGCATGCTGACGAGGAAGTGAATCGCTCTGACTATGCACGGGGATGCGCATACACTGGAAATGCTGGAATGATGCGCCTGGCTCACGTTGAAGTGATGCGCCTGGCTGTAGCACTGCGCCTGACTGTAGCTTTTAGGATTTTCTTTCTGTTTTGTAAAAGAAATATCTTTTGTAACAGACATGTAATAGAATTTCATATAAAATAAAAGCCTTCTTTTGATGTCTATACTTTTGCTGTCCCTTGTTGTGCCAAGTACTTCGTTTGAACTCCCTGACGCATGTTTGAGTCTAGTCGCATAGTGTTAAGCACATAGAAATTCTGGCCTATAGATGTGCCTGAAATTCCATGCTTCTATAAGACCCCCTTCAAAGTTTTCAAAACTTTCTGTCAAGTTTTGGAAGACTTTGAACAAGAAGCATGGGAAGTAACGACTCGGGGCACATGCCTTTCGCCTAGGCGCATGGCTCTTCTTGGCGTATAGTCATTCTGCACGTCGCTGTGGGGACGCTTGTTGCTTAGGCGCATACTGCTAGGGCGCATACTTCTTTTAGAAGAGATAACGCCTTGATCTTAGAAAAGATTAATGATGATCTTTTGAAGGTAAGCAGCCGTCGGTTTCATGTGACACAAAGCGACCGATTGATGATGTCACGCCTCATCGGTTTACACGTAAAGCCAAGCCTATAAATAGGCGGCTGTGAGGAGAGAGAGAGAGTCTTCTGCTTTCTGCCAAAGCTTTCATCTTTTTCTTCAGAGATCTTCTTTTTTTCTTCTCTGAGAACCCTTAAATCTTTCGAGAAATGGCTCATAAAACTCCCCGCGGTGGTGCTGGCCGAGGAAGGGGCAGGGGAAATGAACCCTTGGAGGTCGACACGGAGGAAGCCCCCATCGTCATGGCGACCCACACCGACGTTCAGCCAGAAGTGTTCGGTGGGTGGTCTCTTGCCTTGGTATTTTTTTACTTCTTTTGCAGTGATGTTGGGGTGGCCCGACTATAGATGAGTCGCCTCACGTTGATGTGCTTGGGCTGACGTGTATGGACTTTTGTCCTGATGATGCGCTGAAGCCCTTTTAGTTGACGTGCATAGACTTAGGTCATGATGATGCGCCGAAGCTTCACTTGCTGACGCGCATGGACTTAGGTCCTGATGATGCGTCGAAGCCTTACTTGCTGACGCGCATGGACTTAGGTCCTGATGATGCGCTGAAGCTTTACTTGCTGACGCGTATGGACTTAGGTCCTGATGATGCACCGAAGCTTCCTCTGCAATGCACCAGGACTTTGATCCTATGTGTCTTTGCTGGGGCTCCATCTTATGCACTTGGGTTTCGGCCGGGTTGATGCGCCATAAGTCATGATGCTGCTCAGATGCTAATATTGGACTTCTAAGTCCTTTTGGTCTTTTGTCTGATTGCTTTGTTTCATTTTGTGTGACAGTGTCGATGACCATCCTCTTGCTGAACGAAGTCCTCTTGGACCATGCACCCTGTCAGCTGCGTGTGGACTTTAATGAAGAGGTCGTGAACCCGGCTAAGGCGGCTATTATGCTGGATCAGCCTTTGGAGAGGATGGCCCAGATTCGTGACTAGTACCATGTTTTTCTCCAGCACATGATAGAAAGGAGGAGACTCAAATCTGTCGAGTCTGAAAATGAGTCCTTCTTGAAACCCGAATTCATATTCGGAGACTGCTTGACTTTTGTCAAAGTAAAAGTGCTGAAAATCAGGGAAGACTGGTTCTTCAAAGCCAGAGGCGTGAACATGTATATCAAGCAAGCGGAGCGCCAATTGCCCTTGACGTCTTTCCGTAGCCTTGCTTCGAAGTGAAAGATGAAGTGGGAGCTCACTCCATCTTAAGAAGGGGTCATGGCTGGTACTATATGGCTCGACACGTCCTCGAACCAGAGGGATATCCTGACTGCTACGCGAGCCGGAACCTTCTATCATTGGCGAACCTTGCGTCCCGGGGGTATCTATAGCGATGTTCCCACATATACCTTCACGTTCAATGCTTCGACCTTCGTCAATCGTCTGACGGAGGCCAAGCTATCATACCCGAAGGAAGAGTTTCGGGTCGAGGGTTGGTGCCACTATGTACAGAAGTGGGACGAGTTGACACTCTGGGTTCTGACGAAGTTTAGGACCGACCTCAGAAAGATTGGCCTTACTACTGCCGTTCGTGCTACTCAGGCTGGCATAGACCTGAACAAGCACATGTTTCTTGCTCTCTTAGAGATGTACAACACTCATACCGACACCTTTTTCACTCCCGTAGGAGAGTTAGAATTGGCACTACACGAGATGTATGAGGTCTCGAAGCTTCCATGGGGGTCTGAACCCTATGAAGAGTATTTTCCCACGAATGAGGGGTTCTTAGCTTTAGAAGAAAAGAACTCTGAGATGATGGCGGTCTTCAAGGAGGTGACGAGTCATCATTACCTGCTTCAGCGCAGGGAAAAAGACGGAGCGCAGCCCCATGTGAATGCTTGGAGGAAGTATGTCTTCAAGCAAGACTTGGCGGATCACTCGAAGATACGTTTTACGACTCCTCAGGGGCTCTCCCATGCTGAGATACTCGCTGAGATGACTAGGCAATGAGAAGAACCATCATGAAAATGAGGACCGGGAGCCATCCGAGCACATCTATAGCTGCTTCTGGCATTGTGCTCACAAGATGTCTCTAAAGGTCGTGTTGGCATCCTTTCTGATGCTATGGCTCCGTGACCATGTATTCGCCGGTGGGTCCGGTTCCTTGGATAGGGTATCCAAGAATCTCATTTTGTCGACTGTGAAGCTGGTCTTTGGTTATCCTCTGGCTCTGCTTCCCGCTATGGTGTGCAACCTGAAGTGGAGTTTGAAAGAATTCATCGATGATGTGATAGGTGAGAAGGGCAAGAGAGGCAATTTCCCTCGTGTGGAGCTGCCCTTCTATTACCTGATGGGGTAGCTGATTCTGCACCACCCGAACATAATGACTCCTAGGTCGTCCGAGGAGCATGAGGATTGTCGCTTTTATTCTCCACTTCTACAGGCGAAAGTGGCTGCATAGAGGTGTACCTTCTATAAGAGGGTTCTGTCCTATCTCCAAGGATGGGAGATCATCAAGGTCACTCCTATTTTTGATGGCTGTGAAGCGGATGAGGAGCTGGAAGATGCCGGCAAAGATGCAATTACCTTGGCGCAGTGGGGGTTCTACTGGCAGTAGAGCATCCGGCCTTTCCACCTTGTGTATCGGAACCGAAATTGCTGCTTCTTGGAGCCGTATTTGTCCAGTCGCTTCGCACGCTAATTCGACTATACCCAACTAATGTTGAAAAACCCCAGTAGCTCTCTGGGATTTGTTGGAAGTTTACTAGATGGTGCCCGGGGGTGGCAATATTACAATGTCGGGTGCACGGGGGTGTGTTTCATACTGCCGGTCCGCAACCCCCAGCCATATATCTTGTATTCCGTCGTAAAGTTTTACTGTACGATAAAAACTGTCCCTGTTAGGTATGACCAGGAGACCAGTTTCATTGCCAGGACACAGCTTGAAGCTTCGGAAGGCATGCTGGCAACGGCCCGATCTTATCGTCCTTCTAAAGTGGCAGCTTACAGGACTACCCCTGTAGCACCGGCAGGAAGTTCTCAAGAGGAGCCCTCGGCCGGTCATCTGAAGAAACGTGCCCTGACGGAAAGAGATTCGTCTGATCCGAAGAGGCGTAAGAAAGACTCAGCTACCAAGGTGCAGCCTTCGGCGGCTCTTACAGAACCAGCTCCCACAGTGGTATATACATTGTCATTAGTCTGGTTCGATTCTTTCCTCTTTCGCTTATATGTCTCTTCTTTTGCAGGAGAAGAGGAAACCCCGGTCATCGAAATCGGGCCCAAGTCAACCAAAAGAAGTGTCAAGCTCGCCTGATGAGCGTGTGCCTCCGACCGTGCCGTCTCCTGTGGAGGAGACTTTGGATGATGTTGTCACCGTGGAAGTCCCCAGTACTTTGGGCTACGGTGGAGATGATACTGCAGGTGGAGTGGCACCGAAGGATGTTGACCCCTCTTATCGGAGAGGTGGAGCAGAGTCTTTACAGGGCGTAAAGCAATCTACTATAGGGCCCCCCAAAACTGACGCGGGGGGCTCAAAAGAAGTTGTCAGACAAGCCCCTCCTGATGATGAGGAAGAATGAGACTCGTCTTCCCCAGACGGTGTTCCTGAAGAAGATGTTGCTGGGGATGATCCCCCAATAAGCAGAGAAGAATGTGTCGTAGAGTCGGATGCTGAACCCTCTCTTAGGGAGGCTTTGGAGAGCCCAATTTCAAGGGCTGCTCTATTGTCTAGCCATGTTCTTGTCCCGGTGGGTGACATGACTCGTCTGTCAAGTCTGACTCCTGTCCCGAGAGTTGATACTGATGAAGGGGGAGTAACTCGACTGCCGAGTCCTACTCCAATTTTAAGTGAGAAAGAGGCGGAAGGATCTGCTCTCTCGCCCGATGCCGAAAACCCTCCGTTGACGATAGAAGGATGCGCTCCTGTTGCCGATGTTGCTTTCGAGACTGCTGTGGCAGGTTCAGCTGTTGTGGGGCTGCCTGATGCCCACTTAAATAAGGGCAAAAGCCTTCTGGTGGAAGGTGCACCCCTTCTCCCTCCTGCCTGGGGAAAGATATCGGGTCCTCAGGGAGGTTCAGAGGTCGTGATTACCGAGACTCCGGTTTCTTCTCCTGAAGGTATAAGATCTGAGGCGCCTGCGAGCCAAGCGGCGACTGTGCCCTCAGCCTCAGGTGTGGGAGCTTCTGTAGGAGTTGCTCCCTTGGCTCTTGTAGTGACTCCGGCAACTCTTGCGATTACGCCTCAAGTACTGGCCGATGCAGATGAATATGTAAGATTCATGGTCAAGGCCGTCTACAAGATGTTGCGACGGAGAGTGTCGGCTGTGTTAGACGATGGTGGAAGCTTCACGGCTGCAAGGCGTATGGCGCTCGCATTTATCTAACAGATCCGTAGTTACCAAGGCTATGATCATATGGCCGAGATCTTGGAAGCCTCTATGACTGAGCTCGATCTTCGCCTGACAGAACTCATAAACATTCGGCAAAACGACTTTTCTGTTTTAATTAAAGAAGAGCAGAATAAGTTGGAGGCTGCCGTTGAGTCGTCTTACTCTGACACCATGGCTACCTGGGCACAAAAGATGGCCGTTGTTGTAGACAAGGAGGAGAGTTTATCCTCGTTGATGGAGGAGAATGCCAAACTACGAGAGTTCCTGAATGTTAACCTCACAGAAGTTGATGCACAGATCCTTCATCTGCAAGAGCAGCGAGCCCGACTCCTGGCTGATTCCGAACAGGTGTAGGCCAAACATGTCCAGCTTATAGAGGAGACGACAAAGTGCACTCACCATGCGACTTTTTTGCTTCATCAGAAGAAGGAGTTGGACGACAAGTTCGCTGCCGACCTTGCTCCTGAGGCCAGGTACTTAATGCGCCAGGAAGCTGAGCGTCGCGTTCTGGAGACTGTAGAGACTAAAGCTCAAGACTTGCGGTGTCGGGTTGACGAACTGGTTGCCGATCCTTAGTTCTTTTGCTTTATTTATTTTTGTTTTGGAGACACTTCTATCTCTCTTTTGATATAGGTTTTGAAAAATGTAGCTCTGTTATTTCCTTTCTTGAAGAAAAAAGAACCCTTTGCTTTGTTTAATCTTTTATGATTTTTGTGGACCTATTATCTTTTGCGCACTTTGGTCTCTGGGTGCAGATAATAAGTTATATGATGGACCCAGCATATTTACTTAGAGGTAATATGGACGTGGTAAATATGGGGTACTTCTACTAGGGGTTTTATGTGGACTTATCATCCTTGGCGTACCTTGGTTTTAGGTACGGATTGATAATTTGACAGAGAGGACCAACATATTTACTCAGAGGTAATGTGGACATAGTAAATATGGGTTAATTGGTGGAGTTTTCCTACTCAGAGGTAATATGGACGTGGTAGGAGTGGACTCTGTGGGTGTTTATAGAACAACTCAGAGGTAATATGGACATGGATGTTCTATAGTACAACAACACAGGGATTGTTGTACGAAATGTTTACTCAGAGGTATTGTGGATGTGGTAAACATTGTCTTAAGCATGATCTTATGCGATACAGGATCCTACTTGATGAGGTGTAGAGAGGTAACTCAAAGGTGATATGGACATGGTTGTCCCTCTACTGGGGATAGAATGCAACGAAATAGCTGGGTTCCAGAAGCATATGATTTGTCAAAAGAAAGGGTGTGAACTTGGTTTGGTCAAATTCACCAGTCCTCTCTCTGGGGAGAGGCAGTACATTCTCGACGGAGGTCAAGAATGGTACTTCTCTGAGGATTTGCCGTCGATAGGATGTACGGTTGTTATGTTGGCTGACAGCACCTTCCTAAAGTCTGAGCCTATGCTGGTGTCGGAGTCCCAAGTTGAAGTTTCAGATGAGTGAGAATGTTTGACATCCTTTGCTTCTGATTCTTTTAGAGTTGTTGGAGGCGTGATGTAGCCTACCCCCCGTCGGGTACGATGATAGTAGTTTTGCGGTTTCCCTTTTGGCACTGAAAGTCGTAGGGAAAGGCGTCGACCTTTGTCGTACTTCAGACCTTGGCCGCTCTTCAAGTTGTAACCCATCTTTTGGATGAGATACTTGGCTCGATCATTGTGCCGGTAGATTTGCATTCTGTCGGTGTCGAGTTCTGGATCCGTCGGTGGGAGGTCTTGATTACGCTCGACTTTGTCAAAGACAATGGGCTTCTCGTCATTGTTCCGAGACGGGACTATATAATAGACTCCTTGGTACAGGACAAATCGATTTATATGACTCACAGTCGTTATTTGTGTTTACAATGACTGCAGAGCATTATCTAGAGTGTACATGGTATTCCAATGTGGAAGACTAGAATAATTGAAAGATACTATCTTATTGATAAAATATAGGATTTTGTCCCGAGGGATTACATCATCGAGGGATGAAGCATCGACATTAGCCGATATGTACTCTCCAAGTTCTTTATCGGTGAGAACTGGAGCAGCCTTGGGAGGTTCAGGAGAGTTTTTTAGAAGCTTGCCCCATGCTGGCTCTTGGGACTGTGCTGAGAAGAATGCCGAGGTCTTCTCTTGTGGCCTGACAGGTGCCGACAACTGAGGAGGTTTTCCTTTGAGCTGCACCTTGAGGGGAGCCTCAGTTGGTGTGACGGAAGCTGGAGCCTTTCCCCGTAGCTTGGCTACGAGAGGAGCCGCCACTTGAGGGGGTCTGCCTTAGAGGCGTATCTTCAACGGAGCTTTATTGGATGTTCTTCCTGGAGAAGCTGGAGCCTTCCCGCGGAGTTTGACTACCATAGGAGCCGATGTTTGAGGTGCCTTCCTTTGAGTCATACTTTTAGGGACACATCGATTGCCATGTCCCCCTCTAGGTCAACTTTGACCTCAGCTTTTGTTTCGTCATCAGCGTCATTGGCTTCATCTTCGAGATGAATTGATTTATACAGATCAGCATCGATAAAGAAGGCTTCAATCCCTTTGAAGGGATCAACATCAGCAAACTCTGTTCGGATGATGTCGCTGGTAGACACGTATTTCATACATTGATGGAGAGTGGATGGCACCACCATGTATTCATGTATCCATGGCCGTCCCAACAGGATGTTGTAGTTGACATCTGCATCCACAACATAGCAAGTCACCTCGGTTTAGAGATCGTCGATGTGACACTTCAAGCGGATCTTCCCCAATGGTTCACTTTTACTGGCGTCAAAGCTACTGATGGTAGTATAAGACGCTGTTAGGCGTTGTATCGGGATCCCTAACGTCTGAAGTAGAGTTCGAAGGATGATGCTGAGAGAAGACCCAGGGTCGATCAGCTTTCGATCCACCTTGATGGCACCGGCATACCCTGTGTAATACAGGGGTCTGTTGTGCCAGTTGTTCTTGAGCAACATATCCCGGTGAGTGAATGTGATATTGGGGATGATCTCCCCCATATTATGGCAGTACGGACATGCTGTATGATCGTCGTCAGGCTGCTTGACCTGACTGATGAAAGACTCGGTGTCCTTCAGGGCTTCGCAGAGAGCCTCCCGAGTATCTTTGGAAAGGCGGAGGAGTTCGAATAGGGAAAGTCGTGCTGGAGTACTGGCCATTTGTGTCAGTATGTCGAAGTTATGGGGCTTGGCTAACCCCGGAGCGTTGTCTTTTCGAAGAGGCATGTCGAAGCGGGCTTCCTTTTGCTTTTGTTTATCAGCTATAGGAGGTTGGGATGAACCTTCTCCTTGGACAGTTATGGTGATGATAGGAGGCGTCACTTCGGACGGAGCCTCCTCTGGCTAGCGTTCTGCTGTAAATGCGTTTGTACGAGTAGTACTTCCTCAACGGAGGAAGTCACCATTCGACAAGGCTTGGTCTTCTTGCCTTTGCTTTTTGGAGGTAGAGGTTACCCTTGGTTGAGTCATCTCTGGAACGAGATCCGGGTGAACCCACATAATCTTTCCCTTGGATGTTGTGAGTGGTGTCAGCCCACCCACGTTGTCACAAGTTGGTGGAAGGTTGACTACTTCTATTATCGCCTTTGGGATGGGGACGACGCCATCTTGAGCTGTGGTAGGCGGTAAGGTGCTGAACTGGAGCGACACCGTGTTGGTCGAGACTGTCTTCTCCTCATAATCGACTGAGATGACGTTTGTATTGATCATGCACTGTATGTAGTCTTTGAGGATGTAGCAGTCTTTAGTTGGATGTCCAACGAATCGATGGTAGTGACAATACCTCGGGTCGCCGACTCTGCCTACTTCGTCAGGACGTTTGGGATCAGGCAACTTGATTTTGTCGCTCTGCTTCAGCATCTCGAAGAGCTGTAAGGTATCCTCATCGTGGAAGGAGTAGACCATCTTTGGTCGTGGTGCGGTAGGAGGCTTCTGGGCAGGGCCTTGCATGCTGTTAGACGCATTGACAGTCAACGCCTGCTTCCCTTTCGCTTTACGGCTGCTACTGCTGGTCGCAGGCCGTTTCCCTTTGTCGTCGAAGGTAGAGAAGTTAATCCCAGAAGGCGAGCATTACGTGCCTTCTTTTCAGCAGCTTCGGCTTCGATGATCAATGCGCTCCAATCAGACGGGGGAGTGGAGTTGAGCCAGATCTTGATTGCAGGGAGCATGTTCCGATGAGTGCATGTTCCAGCATGCCCGGAGGTAACTTTAGACATGCTTGTCGAAAATGTTCGATGAAGACTCGAACGGTCTCATTCTCAATTTGTCGTACTTCTATGAGAGATGACCTGGTCATGTATCTCCCTCCGTCGAAGAACCGATCAAGGAAGAGGCATGTCAAGTCATCGAAGGATGATATGGAGTTGTTAGGGAGACTGCAGTACCAGTCGTAGGCGACTCCCTTCAAAGCCTCGATAAACAGGCTCGTGAGTAAGGCGTCTTCTTTTGGAAGATGCCCCATCTGAGACTGAAAGTAGGTTAGGTACCGGCGAGGAGAATCCTTCCCGTCGTATGGCGTCAGTGTTTGCGGTTTATACTTGGGAGGATAAACCACTTTGTTCCATTTGAGGGGGTAAGGTTGCGGGAGTCCCATCTTCTGGCGATCCTTCTATCTGCTTCGGGCCTCAAAATGCTCGTACAGGTCTTTGACCATCTCGACCAAGTCTTCTGTCGAGCTGGGATCAGGTGAAGGCGGTACGGCCTGAAGTTGGATATTGGAAGGAGTTGTTGCTCATGGTGCAGTGTGGTGCTCCACCCCTGAAGATACCCGTTGAGGGGGTACAGTTGATTCTCCGTTGGCCCCTGGATCGGGGCTAGTGGAGTCAGGTGCCCTTGCCAGAGTGGTTCGAATGTCGAACACCGCCTGGGTCAAGATCTGCATGGAGGCAGAGAGGGTTTTGAGACTCCCCTCAAGAGTGTCTATGTGCTGCACGATGTCTAGCGCTGGAGCGTCTAATTCTCCTTCATCACCACCCCCTGCTATGTAAGCTTTCATAACATAGGTAGAAGTGGATGGATCGGTCGAGACTTCGCTTTCGACCTCACTTTACTGTGGAGGGGCTTCTTTTTCTGAGGCTTCGTGTTGGCTACCCCCAGCTACGTCAGGATCGGTTTGTCGAAGCGCTTCTTCGTCTTCGAAGGGAGGGTTGTCAGAGGCTTGACTACCCCCAGCTATTGCTTCTGCCAGGGCCTTGCTCCTTGTTCGGGTGCGTTCGTACACCCCTGGGGACGGGACCACTGTTTTGCTCTTCTTCAGCTGACTCTTAGATGCAGAGGCTGAGGAGTTGGTGGTTGTCTTTCTCACGGATGAGTGGGAATTGGAGGCAACATGACAGGACACTACCAAAATACAGTAAATTAGCGATGGACAATTAGCGACGGAAATTTTCAGTCGGCGTTAGTGACGGCTTCGTGGCCGCTCGCCGAAGGATTACCGACCACACGCCTTTACATTTTTTATTTTAATTTTAGGGGGGAAAAGGTCGCACATCCGTCGCTAGGGTGTCGGAGATATAGCGACGGAAGACGAGTCATCGCTACTCAGTCGATTATTTGGCAGAAATTGTGTAGAGAATTGGCAGAACATTTCTTCGACTACGTAGCGACGGATATTCAGTCGGCAAGTATCAAAAATTGCGACTACCGGGCGACGGGCTATAAGCCGTCGTTAGTCCGTCGCTAAATATACGTTCCAGACTTTAAATGAAACGGCGGGGAAACTTTTCGCATTTCCCCCAAATTCACTCTCTCTCCTCTCTCTCTCTCTCCCTCTCTCTCTCCCCGGCTTCGGTGATCGGCGTCGGTGTCGGCATCGGCATCGGCGTCCTCTCCTCTCTCTCTCCTGAAGGTAATCCCCTCTCTCTCTCTTGCGGTGTCGTATAGGGGCAGCGGGGGTGGCGGGCTTGGGGTGGGGGCGTCGGAGGCTGGGCGGCGGGCTTGGGGCGGGGGCGTCGGGGGCTGGGCGGCGGGCTTGGGGCTGGGCAGCGGGCTTGTTACTAAACCTTCCACGATACTAATCCGAAATGGTCTATACTAATCCAACACGGCCGATACCTATCGGATATGACCGATACCAAATCAATAAGGCCAATATGAATCCTAGCTATTCGACCGATACATGTACATATCGGATATAGGACGATACCAATTTGTTAAGGCCAATACCAATATGGTACGTCCTATACCAAACCGATAGACCGATACTAATCTAATACACTAGATACTAAGTACATCCGGCCTATACCAGCGGATCCACCAATTACTGTACGATCGGCCCAACGACTCCAGTTACATCTGGTTATTGGTGAGTACATGATTACATAGTAATTCTGTTAGTCTTGTGATACAGATTTTTACTCTCTCATGCTACCAACGTCACATCTTTTCCAGTGCTGCTCCCTCTAATGATGATGAACGCAAAAAACCAACGTCACAACTTTTATAATTTGAGTAAATTTCTTTACCCTATATAAAAATTTTTGTTGTCAGAAAGATGGCTCCTAGGACTCGTCGAGGTGGTGCTGCTAGTCGAGGAAGGGGTCGAGGCAAGAAACCCTTGGAGGTCGACACGGAGGAAGTCCACATCGTCAAACAAGAGCCGGTGACTGTTAAGGAGGAGGTATTACCAAAGGTCGAGGTCAAGGAAGAACCGATGACCATCAGGGAAGAGATTGCTCCCAAGCTTGAAGTTAAGGAGGAGCCACCGTCAGAGAGTAGTAGCATCGGGACCGACCCTCCTGTCCCTACAGAAGACCTTAACCAGATTGAGCCTTCGTATACAAAGTGGTTGATTGAATGGTACATGCCTCAACGCAACTATGATCCCTGGCTGTGAGGATTCATCGTCTGACTTGTGGTCTTTGTTGAGGCCAAAGTCAATTTTCCTATGTATTTTGGAATATTTGTGGAAATTTTGGAATATTTGTGGGAATTTTGGAATATTTATGGGAATTTTGGAATATTTGTGCTATGATCGGATTATAACGACGGATATTAGGTTACTCTTCAGGATAATTGATGTCTATTTTATATTAATTTGGTTTGGTCTATATGATTCTTGGATAATTGGTGTGCATTAAATTCGTATGTGCATATTTGGTCTATGTGATTCTTGGATAATTGGTGTGCATTATATATTTGGTCTATGTGATTGTTGGATAATTGGTGTGCATTATATATTGGTTTGGTTTATGCATATTTTTGCGAACAGGGAAAGCTCTGTAATTTTTTTCAAAACATTCTCAGTTAGCGACGGACTAGTGACTGTTTCGCGATGGATATTACCAGTTTTCGACTACTGTTCGACGGCAAATCCGTCGCTAACTGGAGATTTGAAAATATTTCCAGGTAGCGACGGGTGGTCGACGGAATATCCGTCGGCAAAGTTCTGATGGTATATAGTTCGATGGAATAGCGACGACTTTTTCGTCGCCATTGTTCTGGAAATACCAAGAATTTCCAGAAGATGGTCGACGGATAATCCGTCGGTATTCCGTCGCTAAACCGTCTTTTGTTAGCGACAGTTATCGACGGAATAGCGATGACTCATCCGTCGCAATGGTGCTGGAAATGCCTACCATTTCCAGAACCTGGTTGACGAATTTTTCGTCAGCAAACCGTCGCTAATCCGTCCTTTGTTATCGACGGCGGTCGACGGATTAGCGACGGAACGATACACTCTGATACGCTATTACGACGGTTTACCGACGGAACTTTACGTCGCTATTGTCTAAACAGTTCAGTATTTAATACTTGAAATGGACGACAGTCCGTCGGAAAGTAGTCGCTTATGCTTCATATTGTGGAGTCGAAATGCCGTCGCTTGACGACTACGTAGCGACGGACCGTTATTAGCGACGAGCTGATTGCCGACGGATTTTTTTGGCCAAAACCCGTGTAAACCTCCTAAATTTCTACTTTTAAATTTTCTTTTTATAAATTAAGTATTTAAATTTTTATTTGGTATTTGTACGTCGCATAGTCGTATTACACGTCGCGTACGAATTCGTATTTTCGTATGTCTCGTCGAGTGCGAATATGTGCGAGATACATATTTTTGTAAAAACAATTTTATTAGAGATTTTATAGAAGAATTTTTAGTTTCCAAAACAATATGATAAATATTTTTATTTTGTATGAAAGAGTTATTTTATTTGTCATTTAAAAATGGATAGTGATTTGGAAAATTTTGGTTATATAAAATATATTCTAGATATTTGCGGAATTTGAAATTGTATAGTAACATATGTTGTTATTTATAAAAGGCTACTTTATAATTTAATATTTAAGGAATTACTTTGATTTTCGAAATTAATTAATACTATATTTTAATATTTATGGAAATGATATTTAAAATTTTGTTTATCGAATATTTGAGTTATTTTTATAATTTAAATGTGGAAAAGATTTTATTTTAAATAGGCATTTAATTAAAGAGAAGTTATTCTAGATTGATTTGGATTTAAATCGATTTAAATTAATAGGGGATTTATCTAATTGGGATTTAAATTATCCCAATCCTTATCCAACTGGGAATTCCCACCTCCTATAAAAGGAGAGGTACTCCTTCAGAAATTTTCCATCCACAGCAGATGTGCATTGTGTCTGTGACACATATTCTTATTCCAAGTTTTCATTTACAAGTCGTCATCACCGTGTCAGACACACCCGACAATACATCTCCTACCCCTCTCTGCCAATCCCCGATAGAAAACACCACCGTGGCCGACCTGACATCCACGGCCTCCACTGACACCCAGACTCCTATTCCCAGAACCACCACCCCCGGCCAAATCATCGCCACCAAAAATATACAAGAACAGAAGAAGAGGAGGAGGCAGAACCCTCACCTCTGCCGCGCCGACCTATCCTCGTGAGTCTCCTACGCCTCAGATCCACCATCACAAGCACGCTCGCCGCGGCCGAGCTCCGTCTAAAATCCTGTGGCAGCACCTCTGCCAGGCCCGCGGATCCCGCAACCGACCTCGTCGCCGGGACGGCGGCCGGATCCACTCCGTCCGACGCATCAGCTCCCAACCGCCGATCGCCCGCCGTCTTCCCGCAGAGCCGCCGCCTCACGGAAACCCTATCGCCACTGCCCTCACTCAGTCGTACCGATCCTCCGTCGCCCGTCACGGATCCTCCACCGCCGGCGTCTTTCTCCACGCCTCCGGCCACCTGACGCCACCCAACCGCCGATCGCCGCCACCGCACGCCAAGAAGCCCGCCACCGCCTAAACCCTCGCGGCCATGGTTGCGTGCGCCGCCTCCCCCACATCTCCTCCGCCCGCCTGCTGGTGAGATTCGCGCAGGCCACCTCCGTCCGCCACCGGCCGGCGCCCAGAGCCCGGCCAAGCCTCGGGTACTGAGCCCTCTTTCTTTTCTTCACACTTCTCTCTCTCTCTCAAAAATTTTACATTAGGAAGAGTCTGAAGGGGGTTTATTATTTATTATCATCCTTTATTATTATTATTACTATTATTATGTTATTTTTATTAGTTATTATTATTAATTACTATTATTATGTTATATTATCTACTATTATTATTATTATTATTATTATTATTATTGTTATTATTATTATGTTATTCTACTGAGTTTACGGTATAAATATTTGTATAGTATTATTATTAGATTGTCAATTTTATTATGGTTATTGGTAGGAAAAAGAGATTTAGATAATAGTTTTCAAATTATTAGTATAACAAATATAATAATTGTCTTGGCCTAAAGTATATTACCAAAATATTTTATGGTATTCTAAAAATTGAGTTTTATTTATTTATTTCCAAAATAAAATTTAATTATAGTTTTGACCACAAATAATTTTTCTAGATTATGATTTTATATATTTTTCTAAATAAAAGAGTTACCAAATTTATATATGGATTTCTAGTATTTACAAATATTTGCGAAAGTATATTTTAGACTAATAACAACTAGTTTCAAAAAATCGTATAAATATTTTCTAAAAAGTATTATGAGTGATTTTTCCCACAAACTCCCCTCGATTATCATCATGGATCACGACTGATTGTGCGTTTCTACTTCTCATGAATTTTGGACCCTTACACATCGACACCGGCTATTGGACCAAAGAGGACTTGTTGGATCATTGCACCACATCAGGCATAACACCAGGCAAGACACCTTGCCTTTACTGTTTAATTTCTTGCTCAATATCATGTATGCTTTTTCTTTATGTTGTTCTTCAAAATTATATAGATACAAATTATTATATTTTATGCAATTGGCTTAGAGTTAAGGGACCACCGTATGTGCATCTCATAAACTGTCACGATGTACCACGGATTGTGTGTGAGTGGTGAGTCGCATATAGCTTCGGACTTGTGTACCGACAGTACATCGGTACGTACAGGCCGTGCGTTAGGATATAACTTTCAATAGATTGTGTAGAAGACTTGGCGGTTATTAAGGATTAAACAGTGTCGTGGAGACGACGCATGTATAGTATCATTGGGGGGAGGGGACAGTTATTAGCGTAGGGGCTACATTTTATTTTTACACATATTTTGGGCCGAGGGTGACTCTTATGAGCACTACCTTCTGTCCAAGGCCGATAGTGACTCGGATGAGCGCTACTTATGACCACTCTTTATTTACTCTGCTGAGCCTACAGCCCCTGCGTAGAACGTTGTCCTCAAAGTGCATATCACCTAGAATGGGTAGCAACCTTTACTCATGCATACTTTTCTGTTGAGCTTTATTATTCAGTTTATTGGCATGATATTATGTGTCTTGTTACGTCCCTCTGAGGACCTGGTTATCTCTCCAGGTGTGTCTTGTGATTTCTGCAAGTGCTATAGCTAAGGCCATGACTTGCACTCTATTCTTCGAGATGTTGCTTTTTGGATCGTCATCTCCTTCGCTCGACAATCATTATCTTGTACAATTTTTCCTTATTTAAATTAGTTGGTAGTGGATTTGTCTCCGCCCAACGATTGTATACATGACAAACTCAAAGTTGCTTTTATATTATTATTTATCTTTGTGGATGAGATTTAGTGTCTTGGCTTTCTACATTTTACAGCTTATGTATACATACGAGCCGTATATTTACTCGTATGATTACAGCTGGCATGATACGTATCTAGTCTCAAGTATTTGGGACTGGGGCGTTACATGTTTTTGTGGTCGCCCATGCAGGTCAAGTTTGTCACTTCGGCTACGTAATTGTACCGATGTAGGCCTGCAATATAGGATTAGAGTCTAGAATCTCATCCACCTACTTGACATCCTTTCTTGACTTCAAATTTGGAACTCTCATTCGACCTCCTTGATTTGCATCCTGCTTGAATTCCTCCTACCGTAAATTCTTATCTTTCATGCTTAGTGACAGTTAGAAAGATGACTACACTACTATATACTTATTGGTCAACCATATGGCTAGAAGGGTTACATTGGCAATTGGAATACATTTAAGACTCTAATGGAATTAAAAGGCATTTTTTAAAAAAAAGTGTGATTTACTTATTAGTAATTTGTAAAATAGGATATCTAAGGAAGTTGTAATCTTGAGATTTCTAAATAGTGATCATAAGAGGATTGATAGGATTTTATTTTTATGCTGCAGAAAAATTGTTGGAATCTATACAGAATTGATTTAAGAAATTGTTTTGATTTTCGAAATTGGATATTTATGATCTATTGGATTATAGCTATACGTCTTTGAGCAAATATAAAACTGATTTCAACTTCAAGTTGTGATATTTATGATTTATTGAGTTATAGTTATACACTTTTGAACGGTTATAAATTTAGTTTGAAATGATCTTGGATTTTAATGTAGCAGTAGAAACTTTTCTCGTACAACTTACGATTAGTATGTTTTTTTTTTAAATTTCAAATTTTAAGTGGAAGCAGCAATTTTTTTTTAATATTTTGGATGATATACAAATAATTTTTGAGGAATATTTTCAAATTGTGGCATGTGATTTATGATTTACAAATCTATTTAGATTTTGAGTAAAAAGGTTTTGATTGAGATTATCAATAAATTGGCAAAAAAAATTAAAAAAAATTCATGTTGTCGGATTAGGGTTGATAAGTGCATTAAGATATTGAACTTCAATTTTGAGATTGTTTTTCTTGCTAAGACTCTTTCTGTAGTTATTTGAAAATTTTCGGGTTTTAAAATTTTGATTGATTATGAGATTTTTATGGATTCGTGAATTATGAACTCTTGATTTCAATAGTTGGATTTGAACGTTAAGTTTTAGAAAAAGTTAGTAGTAACATGGTAAAAGTTTACTTTGAGATTATTAAAGGAAATGAAATTTTTAGCCATAATCAAATTGGGCAGCTTAGAGTAAATACAATTTTGGTGGTTTATTGTTTTAATTTTTTTTTATTAAGAGACTTTTTGAGGAAACTTCAGTTAAAATTTTTCTTTTTACCACTAAGATAACTCTAATGAGTTAGGAGTATTCCATACTAATTGCCATATCCTTCACGACCATGATAGTAGTGTACATACAAGTGTTGTTAGTCATCTCCAAGATCATATGTTATATTCCAATCTTGACTCCCTCGACATTCCCTCAAATCTAGATTTTATCGTGACTTTCTAACCATTTGAAACTTGAAAAATAATTGGATTGTTCCTTGATCATACCCCATCAAGTGGCTGTCATATCTCTAGAAATGGTATTCCTAACTTATTTTGCCTTGATCTACTAGAATCTGAATTATCATTATTTCATGCATTAACTTGGTCATTTACTTTGTGCGTTAATCATTATTTCATGAATTCCCACTTTCTATTTAAATTCTTTTGTGTCCCTTACCGTGGCTTGAATATTTGGAGTACAACACTAGACTTTTTTAGCCAACAAATTTCATATACAAGACCTAGACGAGCCCACCTTCGTATAGGTATATCACGTGCCACTAAAACACGTCTCCTTGTACTCTAATTTCATGTTACGACTTTCGGGTCAAAAAGACTGGACTCTAATCCCTACCGTGAAATCGATATACTTTTTAACTATAGATGAGACTCGACCTCGACTCAATTCTTTCGACCCGATATATGATTTTGTTCTACTTAATTCCTTACATGCTTAACCTTGCATTTATCTTGATTGCTGGACCTATCACACCATTAGTTTAATTCTTTTAAGTTGGGTAGAATATCTCACTACCTAACAAACCCTTTTTCCTAGTGAACCATATTGATAAGTTCATGGGACTATAACACTTAGAGGACCCTAACTTGTCTAGTCAACCAAGCCGACTGCTTAGGCCCAAATTTCGGGCAGAACTTAGATTTTATAAGATCTTGGACTAATTGATTTCTTTTATCATTACCCTTTACTTATTATTTTATCTACCTATGATGCTAAAATAGCTTAGTTTTGCAAGCTTATTCTTTATCAAGCTTGATCATGACATATGTTTAATGTGGGTGCCCACTAATACATTGTCTAATCAGAACCGACGTATTATGGTCTGATCAACCATAGTGCACTTGGTTCGCTTTTGTATATTGTTCAACGTGGATAGAGACATAGTTAAACTTGGCCTTAGAGTCTCATCCGCGACAGCCTTGGCAATTCTTTTGGAACTTATTCAGTCGTCTTGAACCACTCATTTGAATTCGATAATGCCTTCTTCGAACTCTTTATGTTTGCCTTTCGCCTGTTTTAGAAAAACAAACACCCGTACTTGATATTCTCTTAGTTGTCCACTGTCTATTGCCAAGATAGTTAGCCAGTTACCAACCGATTTGACTGTAACCCCATCTTGAATTAATCATCCTCCTCGTGACACTAGATTCATTATCACGATTTTCTAATCATTCTTGAGACTTAAAGAATGATTCAAATCATTTCTTTAATCAAACCTAAACCCAAGACCATATTTTCTCAAGGAACCATATCTTCCAAGTTCCTAAGTTATTCTCCTTGATCCACCCAATGCCTCATTAGTTCTCGAATTGTGTTATCATGATTGTCTTAGCTAGCGATCCTCATCTATTACCATATTCATGAATTATTTTCCTATTTAACGGATTCATGACTTTCTAATAGCACATTTATGTTAAACACCGCTTCCTTGCCTCGCAAATGAATTGTTCGTACTTTTTTATCGTTAAACTCTTGAACCCTACCTATTCCTAAATTTCGAGGACGAAATTCTTTTAAGTTGGGTAGGATATAAACCCCCTAAATTTCTACTTAAATTTTTTTTTATAAATTAAGTATTTAAATTTTTATTTGGTATTTGTACGTCGCATAGTCGTATTACACGTCGCGTACGAATTCGCATTTTCGTATGTCTCGTCGAGTGCGAATATGTGCGAGATACATATTTTTGTAAAAACAATTTTATTAGAGATTTTATAGAAGAATTTTCAGTTTCCAAAACAATATGATAAATATTTTTATTTTGTATGAAAGAGTTATTTTATTCGTCATTTAAAAATGGATAGTGATTTGGAAAATTTTGGTTATATAAAATATATTCTAGATATTTGCGGAATTTGAAATTGTATAGTAACATATGTTGTTATTTATAAAAGGCTACTTTATGATTTAATATTTAAGGAATTACTTTGATTTTCAAAATTAATTAATACTATATTTTAATATTTATGGAAATGACATTTAAGATTTTGTTTATCGAATATTTGAGTTATTTTTATAATTTAAATGTGGAAATTTTTTTATTTTAAATAGGCATTTAATTAAAGAGAAGTTATTCTAGATTGATTTGGATTTAAATCGATTTAAATTAATAGGAGATTTATCTAATTGGGATTTAAATCATCCCAATCCTTATCCAACTGGGAATTCCCACCTCCTATAAAAGGAGAGGTACTCCTCCAGAAATTTTCCATCCACAGCAGATGTGCATCGTGTCTGTGACACATATTCTTGTTCTAAGTATTCATTTACAAGTCGTCATCACCGTGTCGGACACACCCGACATTACATCTTCTACCCCTCTCTGCCAATCTACGACAGAAAACACCACCGTGGCCGACCCGACATCCACGACCTCTACCGACACCCAGACTCCTATTCCCAGAACCACCACCACCGGCCAAATCATCGCCACCAAAAATCTGCAAGAACATAAGAAAAGGAGGAGGCAGAACCCTCACCTCCGTCGCGCCGACCTATCCTCGTGAGTCTCCTACGCCTCAGATCCACCATCACAAGCACGCTCGCCGCGGCCGAGCTCCGTCTAGAATCCTGTGGCAGCACCTCTGCCAGGCCCGCGGATCCCGCAACCGACCTCGTCGCCGGGACGACGGCCGGATCCACTCTGCCCGACGCATCAGCTCCCAACCGCCGATCGCCCGCCGTCTTCTCGCAGAGCCGCCGCCTCAGGGAAACCCTATTGCCACCGCCCTCACTCAGTCGCACCGATCCTCCGTCGCCCGTCACGGATCCTCCACCGCCGGCGTCTTTCCCCACGCCTCCGGCCACCTGACGCCACCCAACCGCCGATCGTCGCCACCGCGCGCCAAGAAGCCCGCCACCGCCTGAACCCTCGCGGCCATGGTTGCGTGCGCCGCCTCCCCCACATCTCCTCCACCCGCCTGCCGGTGAGATCCACGCAGGCCACCTCCGTCCGCCATCGGCCGGCGCCCAGAGCCCGGCCAAGCCTCGGGTGAGCCCTCTTTCTTTTCTTCACACTTCTCTCTCTCTCTCAAAAATTTTACATTAGGAAGAGTCTGAAGGGGGTTTATTATTTATTAACATCCTTTATTATTATTATTACTATTATTATGTTATTTTTATTAGTTATTATTATTAATTACTATTATTATGTTATATTATTATTATTATTATTATTATTATTATTATTATTATTATTATTATTATTATTATTATGTTATTCTACTGAGTTTACGGTATAAATATTTGTATAGTATTATTATTAGATTGTCAATTTTATTATTGTTATTGGTAGGAAAAAGAGATTTAGATAATAGTTTTCAAATTATTAGTATAACAAATATAATAATTGTCTTGGCCTAAAGTATATTACCAAAATATTTTATGGTATTCTAAAAATTGAGTTTTATTTATTTATTTCCAAAATAAAATTTAATTATAGTTTTGACCACAAATAAGTTTTCTAGATTATGATTTTTATATATTTTTCTAAATAAAAGAGTTACCAAATTTATATATGGATTTCTAGTATTTACAAATATTTGCGAAAGTATATTTTAGACTAATAACAACTAGTTTCAAAAAATCGTATAAATATTTTCTAAAAAGTATTATGAGTGATTTTTCCCACAAACTCCCCTCGATTATCATCATGGATCACGACTGATTGTGCGTTTCTACTTCTCATGAATTTTGGACCCTTACACATCGACACCGGCTATTGGACCAAAGAGGACTTGTTGGATCATTGCACCACATCAGGCATAACACCAGGCAAGACACCTTGCCTTTACTGTTTAATTTTTTGCTCAATATCATGTATGCTTTTTCTTTATGTTGTTCTTCAAAATTATATAGATACAAATTATTATATTTTATACAATTGGCTTAGAGTTAAGGGACCACCGTATGTGCATCTCATAAACCGTCACGATGTACCACGGATTGTGTGTGAGTGGTGAGTAGCATATAGCTTCGGACTTGCGTACCGACCGTACATCGGTGCGTACAGGCCGTGCGTTAGGATATAACTGTCAATAGATTGTGTAGAAGACTTGGCGGTTATTAAGGATTAAACAGTGTCGTGGAGACGACGTATTATAGTATCATTGGAGGGAGGGGACAGTTATTAGCGTAGGGGCTACATTTTATTTTTACACACATTTTGGGCCGAGGGTGACTCTTATGAGCACTACCTTCTGTCCAAGGCCGATAGTGACTCGGATGAGCGCTACTTACTGCCACTCTTTCTACTCTGCTGAGCCTACAGCCCCTGCATAGAACGTTGTCCTCAAAGTGCATATCACCTAGAATGGGTATGAACCTTTACTCATGCATACTTTTCTGTTGAGCTTTATTATTCAGTTTATTGGCATGATATTATGTATCTTGTTACGTCCCTCTGAGGACCTGGTTATCTCTCCAGGTGTGTCTTGTAATTTCTGCAGGTGCTCTAGCTAAGGCCATGACTTGCACTCTATTCTTCGAGATGTTGCTTTTTGGATCGTCTTCTCCTTCGCTCGATAATCATTATCTTGTACAATTTTTTCTTATTTAAATTAGTTGGTAGTGGATTTGTCTCCGTCCAACGATTGTATACATGACAAACTCAAAGTTGCTTTTATATTATTATTTATCTTTGTGGATGAGATTTAGTGTCTTGGCTTTCTACGTTTTACAGCTTATGTATACATACGAGCCGTATATTTACTCATATGATTACAGCTGGCATGATACGCATCTAGTCTCAAGTATTTGGGACTGGGGCGTTACAACCCATCAGTGATCGATCGCTAATAGAAATTCCCGTCGGACTGGCGACGGATTTGGCCGTCGCTAAATCGATAAATTTTGGTAGTGGGAAGTGATCTTAGGCTCCACTTCATCTTCAATTGGCACTTTCTTTTCGAGGCGACGTAGGATAGGTGCCGTAGATTATGGTCACTGAAACATGGACTGCCTCTGTGGTGGAACCGCTGTTTTGCAACCACAGCAGTTGATGGTGACCGTAGCACAAGCGTACCCTATGAGGGGCACATCGTACTTATTGGTTAGCTCTCCTGATCTGCATTTGTGACTGATCACATAACGCAAATCATGATGGAAGAGTTTCACTTTACCCTCCCTATCAGGCGTATCGTATGGCAAAGCCAAGCACCGGGGTGGTCATGTGAATGCTGTACCTCCTGATCTGGTTCACGCACATGAGATACGCCCAGATCATTGGTAGAGGAACATTATTAATGGCAACTTGAGTCCACTTCATGCGCATCACCCAAGTGGGTGCATGGACTCAACATCGCAGTTGCCCAGCCAGACCAAGCGCTGTAGATGCGCCCAAGCGGGACAGGGACTTTGAGAGTTGACCCATTTCTGGCACAGATGCGCCCGAGTCGACTCTGTACAGCTTACCATCAGCAGCGCACATGATTTTGAATGCATGCTTCTGGTTTGCTATTGGCGTAGCATATTCGTGGCACATGGCCTGTGCTGCCTTAAATTTCTTTATACTAGCTCGCAAAGGTGCACAGTACTCAGAATCCAATTGTGCTTCGCCATGACAGCGAGTAAGTCTGTTGAAGACAGCCGTTCTTTCCTACGTCCCAGAGCTCATGTGCTGGAGATTGATTGTACCTCTGCTCCGTTGGCGTATCTTGTTCGGCTGGGAAGAAGATGGTTGGGGGATGCAATCGACACTGCGTTTCCCAGACAGATACGTGGCACCAGTAGGCGCATCCTTGTTACTGAGAGCGTCAGTAGGAAGGGCCAGCTGCGGTGGCACATCCTCTTTAGTGATGGTGTCAGGCGCATCGGCCTTGTGCACCCAGACTTGGCGAGTCTTTTTCCGCTTTGGCAGCCGCTTCGAAGGACTCACGCTGCCTTCAGAGATGAACTCCTCATATGCCTATTTATTGAGGCGTACCACAAGTGTTTTATGGGAGGAGCCGATTTTGATGTCGTCAGATTGCGACACAACTTTCTCGTTGGAGGAGAAAGAGGTCCCCAGTAGAGTCGCCAGCTTGTTTGCCATTAAAACTCTTTGGGATTGATGTTTTTAATTACAAATAGAACAGAGTACAATATAGGACTTAGATGTAGTCCTAGAAGTACACTTTTGTTTTTATCTGGGCACTGTGTCAATGGAGCGAGCGGTAATACGTTAACTCCGTTGACGATCTGACGACGATCTTGAACTCTCTGAAGGTTTGGGTTGCTCTGGATGCCGGAGCATTGCGAGGAGAAGTGGACGTTAAGTGTCTCTTCTGGCCTCTATATATGGATATAACAGTCTGTCTGTATATATCTCTCTTTTTGTCTGTGTGTGTTCCATGAAAGAGTGATCCTTCTATTTATAGATAGTAGGCTGGATGCTTATGTGCACATATGTAGGATGTGCCTGGATATGGGAGCGCCACATGGCTGATGCTGGCTGGGGCGCATGGACGATGCGTCCCGAGTTGTAATAGGATCTGCTCGAACTGCTTCGTTGGGCTGCGGAGGAGTTGACACGTGGCAGTTGCTGAGATTTGGTTGTTGCTGAGATCTTGGGTGGTTAGCACCCATTCTTTGAATAGAAACGAGTCAAAGGATGCATGGCGTATGCCTGTGGCTCAAAGACCTCAGTTTTGGAGGAGAGTGATCTGTCGGGGTGCGCCTAGGATCAGGCGCATGGAGGCGACTTTGTCCTATGAGTTTTAGGTATCATAGATAAGTCTGAGCGCATGGCTTTTGAGGCGCATGTAGAGCTTCGCATCAGGGTGCACCTAGGATCAGGCGTAGGGGAGGCAACTTGGTCTCATAACTTTTAGGAGTCATGAGTAAGTCCAGGTGCATGGCTTTTGAGGTGCATACAGAGCTTAGTCTTTTGCGCTGAGGGGGCGTATGACCGCTGGGGCGCACGCCGTCTTCTGGGCACATGGCTACGAGGTGCATACGAATTATCGATCGGCTACGTGGCAGTTGTTGCCGACCCAAGGTGTAATGATGGTGTTGACATCAGCGGCTCTTTGTTTTCTGCACAGGGCTGCTGATTGGACGGCTCTTGGAATGCGTTGTCGCCTTTGTCATTTAGCATTAAATACTTGATGATGACGTGTGTGGAGAGGTGCATCAGTTAGTGCCATTCCGGGCGCATGGGCTCATGTCCCATTGGGCGCATTAATAGGGGCGCATGATGTCGACGGAACATCTGCCATGTGTCGCATCTTCTTTGGCATGTCTGTTGAGTTCTTCGATGTGTTAATGGATGTTTTGACTTGGTTGAATTCGAAGAGGCGGATTCATCGTCATAAATGCAAATTTATTACACAGAATGTGAGGAGACGGCCACTTGGCGCATGGACGAGGGTTGCCCCGGCCTATAAATAGCTTTGTGAAGAGTTTTGTTTCTCATTTCACTAAGCTTTTCCTTCATGGAGACGAATTCGATCGGTCCCCTGCCTCGGCGAGTTGGCGATGAACTTCTTTCGAGGAAGAAGATGGGCCGAGTTGGTTTTTTCACCATCGGCCCTGTGAAAGTGCCTGTTGCATCCAAATATCGGGATCGTCGTATCCCGACACAGGCTGAAGGTGCCTGTTGCATCTAAAGATCTGTGCGGTCATGCCTCAATTTTTGTTATGATGGAAGAGCCGTAGGTCGGGGCTATCGTGCCCCGACTTTGTTAGGTAGAAGAGCCACTCCTCCTGCTAGAATGCCCGCATGTTGACGAGGAAGTGATTCGCTCTGACTATGCATGGGGATGCACATACGCTGAGAATGCTGGAATGATGCGCCTGGCTGTAGCACTTGAGTGATGCGCTTGGCTGCACGTTGAAGTGATGCGCCTGGCTGTAGCACTGCGCCTAACTGTAGCTTTTAGGATTTTCTTTCTCTTTTTAAAAAGAAATCTCCTTTGTAACAGACATGTAATAGACTTTCATATAAAATAAAAGCCTTCTTTTGATGTCTATACTTTTGCTGTCCCTTGCTGTGCCAAGTACTTTGTTTGAACTCCCTGGCGCATGTTTGAGTCTAGCTGTATAATGTTAAGCGCATAGGAATTATGGCCTATAGATGCGCCTGAAATTCCATGCTTCTACACCTATTACCTCTGAACAGATATAATAAGTATTGTTATTTTTAAGAGATATGTCATGTCCGACACCTCTGAACATATTTTTCATTCCTATCTATTACTTGTGTTTCAAACAGATACACAATAAGTAATAGAGCCACAAAACAGATCATCAATTTTTATTCAAATGATGTGCAAAACATCAAAATTGTACATTCAGCTGAATAAAACAAAAAGTTGTCACAATTGGATAGCTTCATTTGGGAGGCTGAGTGCTCAGTTCAGTTATCATTCTCTTCAAAGCATCAGCCATCTCAGTTCTAGAATCAAGAACTCTTTGTCTGGCTAAAGCTCGCCCAGATTCAGGGTCAAAAGGTTACAGGGGCGGCGTTCAATTTCTGCACTCTGAGTTTGGATGAATCCTTCTGTTGCCTTTTTAGATCGTCCAGGTGGCTTACGGCAACTTGAGGCATTTCAAGTACTTTCTCTTTACGTCTCCTGGCAGCTTTAAGTGTCTCACGAAGTTGGGCCATCTCATCTTCCAACTCCTGAAGACGAGCTTGGCATTTATCCGCTTTCTTTTCCTTCTCTGAGGCTTCGGTCTTATAACGCTCGACAGAGAAAGTAGTCTCGATAATGCTAGACTCCAACTCTGTGGACCGGGTTGAGAAAACAGCCACAAAATCTTCTAAGGCTGCTTGTCGTGCTGCAGACTCACGAGCCATCGCCTCACACTCAGCATCTACGAGTCGTTGGATATTACCTTTTGTCAGATCTTGGTAGGACCTGATTGGATCTTCGAGCGCATCCAAGATATATTCTAAGATGCTAACCCATCCAGATCACCAATATTGCGGATGACTTTAATGATAAAGGAGGTAGTTATCCTTGCTGACTCATAGGGGCGACCTTTCTCCAAGACCATCGGAATAAGGGTTCTCAAGGAAGTGAAGAAAGCAATGGTATAAGTCTCAATGACGATATTTGTCATTGCCGATACACCAGGAGTCACCACTTCAGCTCGAATTCCTTCTTCTGTAGAAGATGGAGGAATTACGAATTGTGCGCCAGAAGATCTTAGTACGGGCATCCTCGAAGAGCTTCCTTCCGCAACCTGAGTCCCTATTTCTGGAGGAGCCATAGTTGAGCTGAAGCTGAAAGCTGTAGAAGTCAACAGAGCTACAGAAATCTTCCCCACGGACCCTCTGTAATAAAAAAGATGCAATTATTATCATATCAAACAATCTCAAAGGAGCAATGATAAATGAAGTCAAAAATTTACCTGAGCCCGATAACGCATAAAGGTCTCATGAGGTACGGCTTATTGTTATGTATAGAGCTACATCATGGTATTTTCAGAGACAGCCGCTTGGCTGCTCCCAGCCTCCAAACCGCCTGACATGAAGTGGCCGCTTCCGGCCTCTGAGTTGGCTTGGCCACCTGGGATTGCAGCTACCTTTGTCTCTTCAGTCTCAATAACAACATCAGCTGGGGTCTGGATCTCTTTAGCATTAACTTCTTTAGGGCTTTTATGGCCCTCATCTTCAGTAGGGTATTCTTTACCCTAAGCAACAGTTTGGCTATCTTCAGTCGTTGGATTTTCATCTTTTTGGATTACTGTTCGATCTTCCGAAGCAGTGTCTAGGGCCCATATCCTCTCCTTAATCAGATCATTACTGAGGTCACAGCCGTCTAGGGCCCTTATCCTCTCATTGTTTTTCTGAGAGGTTACAGAAGTTTGTCATAGAGGAAACTGAAACATTTAGAATGTCTTTATGAGGTATGATCTCCGGAGTTTCCTTGGTAGGGAAAAGTAATATTATTCCTGCCACAACGAGTATAGTCACTGGAAGGGTGATTGTTATGGACGCTGTTTTTGAAGACGGAACTAAAGGAATATCTACTGCAACAGTTGGAGTCGGAATATTCGTTGTTGGAGTTCCTACAAATAGAAAACATACATATCAACACAAAAGCCCAACGAACTAATATTTGTATGGGCGAGAATATTACCTTTCAGAGACAGTTGGTCTTACAACGGCAAAGACGAGTCTGGTTGACCAGGGGACCGTCCTAGCACTGGAGGAGTAAGCATAGTTGCAGTTTCTTGCTGCTCAAATTCGGTTATCAATAGTCTTCTTTTCGTTTTGTGCTCGAGCGGTATTAAAGGAGATCCTTCGGATTCAGAAGGCTCATCGTGCACATCCGATCTCTTATTTTCTTTTAGGATTGGAGAAGGGGTTGTTTCTGTTCCCCCAGAGGAAATTCCTGCTTCAGCTTGTCGCGTCTGGGATCTGGTCCTCACTGTAGGCTATTCAATAATAACAGCTACTTCCTTCATCTATTTCCCCCAAGCCTTAAAGGGAGAAGGAGGTTTACCTGGGACAGAAAGGGTGGGTGATTCCCCGACTCTTCGTCTTTTGCTAGTCCCTTTTGCTGGAGATTTTTCTTTCTGTTTCTTGAGGGAGATTTCTAGCGGTTTATTCACCTCACCAGGGGGCCGTTGAGGGTAGCTTCAAAAGGCTCATCTGCATGAGCATTTTTTTCAGCTTCTCTGAATTCTAGGGTGGTTCTGGCCCCCAACCGTGATCGTTTAGCACTTACAAAACTATTAGACATGGTGAATCCCTCAAACAAGGTATTGGCCGAAGTATAAAAGTTCGTGTATGTATATAACATATGCGGGCCCATCTCAGGAGTAGCATTGGGCATGGAGAAAGTAGCTTTAGTGCCCCTGACGCTGTAATACCTCTATCCTCTTGCACCATCGATCAAATAGCCAGAAGCTTGTAAACAAGTAGTGGCGTTGCCAACATGCATCTGATCATAGCCGAATTGATGAGCAAATCGACTAGGTAGGTATGGCTCCAGACTATATTTATCGCCAAATCGATATACCAGGTGGGAAGGTCTGATCATCTTCAACAACATGAAGGTAGCTGGTGGCGGACGAGTAGCCATAGGCTCTAGATCCATTAGCAAAGGAGGAAGATCCTCGGTTCCATGAAGTAGGGGGAACGTAGTAAAACCTCTATTCTGAACCCATATTCAATGCTTTTCGACAGTCGGAGAGAGAGTTCACTTTCCACCGGCATACGTCAAAACGTCGGATGAAGTCCCCTCCTACGACGCCTAGAGCCGAATCCATCAAAATAGGGTTGTGTAACAATAACCAGCCGAACAGATAAGTATACGTCATTTCAGTACGGGGGAAATTATCCCGGGTACGGGGATCCGTCATCATAGTATCTGTAAAAGAGCGAAGATCCGCATTCAATCGGCAAGTCATCGCAGAGAGAATGTCCATCTTGTGCCCGAATACTAAACGCACAGTGGTGAATAGTACACCGTGATGGATCCTATCAACAACACTAGCTCCGGGGACCACGAATCGTCACAGCCACAAGGATAAGAAGCCAGCCAGAGTCGCTTCTCGAGACATTTGTCTTCCACCTTGTCTGACATAAGTCTCGATTGGAGTACCAGCTATGAATCTATGCCAGTCCTTTGTCAATTCTTTATCAGCATGCTGGGACCTTTCTATCAACTTCTGGATAGTACTGCGGTCGAGCGGCTCGAAGAAGCTAGGATCACAATCTAGATGTTCTTGTACCTTATCTTCATGAATATGGCCCAGAAATAGATATGTCAACAATTTGGACAAGTAGCATGTCTCCTGTGCATGGCTCTTCTATAGAACAGTGCATATCATGAAGTGGAATAACAATTATTCGAAGACTGCGACCATTCTCGGTCTCTTCTTGGCCAGAGCATCCAATTCTTCATTGGTTGGCACATACTCTTCATAAGGGTTTTCACCCATAGGCAGATGAGAAATATACTGCATCTCGTGAAGAGCGAAGCCTATCCCTCTGTGAGGGGTCACAAAAGTGCCCGTTCTACTGTTGTATCTCTCCACTAAGGCTAAAAACAAGTTGAATTTGGTGCGAATTCCACAGGAAGTAGTCCAAATCGGCTCATAAAGCTCAAAACCAAGCAGTTCCTTTAAAGTTGTTCAGAGCCCAGATCGAAAGATGATTCCAACGTTTGTTCTCTGGACTCGTCAGACTTGTCAGCCGTTTATTCTTATCTGGATATCTCCCTTAAGCCTTGGCAAATAGGTTCACGAAAAAGGGAATTCTAACTGGGATTAGTAGAGATGAATCCTCAGGAGGCACACAGCTTGGTTTTAGGCCCCTCAAATGAGTGTTGCTTCTCTCTGATGAGCTATAGAATATATCCTTATTTTGGAGACATAGTCTATGGCATATCTTCTCCACTCTGGCCTGCTGAAAAGGAGTTAGGTCCCAGACCATATTACGATGGAAGCTGGCATTAACATAATGGGATAGTGACAGATGTCTCGTCATGTCAGTGAGAAAAATTAATCTATTTCCACTTTGATATACTCACTTTTCTCATTTAGCCTTAGGTTGGCAGTCTTTCTTGATAACGTCGCCAAACAAGAAAGACAAATTCTTATGGGGAACCTGATCTAAGCTTACGAGGGGTTCACCATTTATCAGGCATAATAGGGTCTTGTCATCCTGAGACCTTAACACAGCTCTCCGGGTCTCAGGCAAATTATACTGAGGAAAGGGGACATGGGACAGGTTTTCATGGTATTCAGACACTCGGAATGCAGATGCCAGCTCCTTAGCATAAGGGTCTTCCCTCAAATCAACTACAAAAGAAAATTTCAGAGTTAAAGTTCTGAAAAGATTGTTTTTCCTGAATAGTACCCTGCACTAATCATAGATGGCATAGGAGAGGAAGGAACAGTCCTCAGCCAGTGTATGCAATTCTCGAGCCAGATGGCGCATCACATCAACTAGCGCATGATCTGCACATATGACAGATGACGCAGCATGCTGAGAATATGAAAGATGGCGTGTGGCATCATTGGTTATAATTTTTTAAGCCAACACTCTGAAAGATGTGGTGCAATGTACAGATGGCGTAAAGCATCGACCAACACTTTGAAAGAGGCGTTCGATGTTGGCCTTGGTCGTGCTTCATGCGAATGGCACGAGCAGTCCTACTTTCGTCTTCTCCGTTCAAGTCCCTTACCTTCCAGTGCTGGGTTCGCCTCTTTGGCTCTCACCGATGGCGTGATGTGTTGTGGCACCCTCAGCGGGGGCACACACGAAGTGGCTCCGGCTACTTTCTTCCTCTTTTCAACGGCGGTGGATTTCTTCGGGACTATTGCGATCGTGAAGAAGTTTTGAAAGTTTGGGAAGAGGAAGAGCTTGAGAGAGAAAAAGTACAAAGTAAAGTATTTTCTCTCTCCTCTCGACTATTTACAGCCGAGGCTAAGCCGTAGCAGTCGTATGATCTGCGCCTGAAAGTCGGGTCGGTTATGATACTGTTCTGCGCCAACCACTTCTTATTTAAAGAATTTTAAATGTTGAAGCTTTTCAAATTCGAAAACTTTGAAGGGAGTCTTGTAGAAGCTTAAAAAGTACACTCAGCACCCTACACTACTCATAAGAAGTGACAGCTTTCAGATCATTAAGTGGCTCCAGTCATCAGATGGCGCCAGACATCAGATGGCACTACACATCAAGTGGCGCTACCCCCCACGTGGCCATCTTCTCAGAGAAGCTAAACAATTATCATCATGACTGACAGTACGTCAGTCGAGAAAAATCCATTTGAATTTCGAGTACATGGCGCTCGAGGAGATTTTGTCAAACGTGTCAGATCCGCTATAAATGATGAACAGTTGTCTTGCGCCATCTGCAGTTGGTGCGAGATGATCATTAGTATTATATTAATCAGTGAAACACTAAACAGCTGTTAGCGCCACTCAGCAAGTAGAGCTTGGCGCCACCCAGCAGTGAGCGCCATTTAATCAAATCATCCTGAAGCAGTAAGATTACGTGGCACACATGCCACTAATCTTGAAGAACGTGTATATGACACTGCCCATGACCAAACGTATATCAATCACAGAATGCCATGCGTCCAAGCAGTTAAACTAACCGTTCGTGCCAAGGGGTGAATGGCGCGCCACTTGCAGCATGTGCCAATCTGGATAACTACTTAATAGTTATCTTTAGAACTCTATAAATAGGGTTTCAAATCACTTGCAAAGCATCACTAATGATCATAATCTCCTGAGCACTTGCTGCAACACTCTCCAAAGGCTTTGTTCTTCGACATCGCATCGTCCAAGGGATAAAGTGATCATCTTCTGATCAGATTCCTACAGTTATACTTCCCCAGAAATCAATTGTACTCTTGTACTTTCTTTTTTCTAGTTTGTAAAGGAACACTTTTGTTTTTGCAAACAACATCCCGTACGTGGAGGACGCTGGTTACCTAATATGAGAAGAGAATTTTAGTCTATTCTGACACAGAGACACCAATGACCTTCATATAGATAAGGGTCGGTGGGTTAAACAGTGCAGGCACACAGAGATCCTACACAAAGATCACCTATAACATGATAGAAAAAGATGGTAGGCATATTCATCTTGTATCGGTGCAAGGGTGAGCACATCGATGTTGGTAATAAGTCGCCACGAAACAATATAAAATTGATATATGTTGCCTGCTTACTTATGCGAATCAAGATAACATGCTTGTCATAAAATACATGCTTTATTGCTTTCGTATGCCATAAAATCGACCCTAAAGAAAAATTGAAAGTCACAAATTAAGCTGCATGATTCATTGATTTACTTTATATCGGTTAAGTCGAGTGGGTCTTATCAGTACACGAGAGGATTAGTACTGATCTCCCACCAGATTGCTTGCAGGACGCAGGTAAGGGTTTGCTCACGGCAGAGCTTCGTTTGGACGTGCTGAGGCATGGAATGCTATAGCATTTTGAGGCGTGCGACCGTATTGACGCTCAGACTTGCAATAGGATAATACGGTCGAGATATAGAAGACATGATGTATGGAACGATAAAACCCTTTATGGGCTAGAGAGAACTTGAGTGTTGTAAGCCAATCTGGTTGATTCATTAGGGCTATTTGGTGTGCTTCTGCAGGCACCCAAACATAAAACCTTTACTCTTAAGATTATATGTAGAAGTGAGAGTAAGGATCGATCCCACGGAGAGTAATTAGTATAATTTTATGCTATGTGAACAAGGATGAAGGGATGAATAAAATGAAAGTCAATAAAAAAGAGCAAGTAGAATATGAAAATAAATTAAAATAACACACGTTGGTCTAAGTCTACGTCTACCATCGGAATCTTGAAACTGATCATAGATGCAAACAAATATTGATATGTATTATGAATATTCATCGTTGGAATTATGTTCCCATCTTCTTTAGTCACAGTTAGTTAGAAACAAGCGACCTAATTAACCTTAACTACTAAACAACCCCAGACAAGCGCTAAAGGTTTAATCAAGTAGCGTATTAAACTCAATGAGATCGATGAAACAAAATAACACAAGCATAAGCGGTTGCATTTAATTTAGTCGAACGTTTTCTTCCAAAGATTTAATAATACAAAGTAGTAATTTATTAAATTTTGGTTGCTTCACAAATTAGATGGATCGAATAATTCCGGATTCGATATCTAATTTAGCAGTAGATTATCAAGAATAATAAACTAGTATGCATCCTAGTAATTAAACAAGATAATCATAAAATATGCATAAGAAAAAAATTTGATACTCAAAGTACAAATCAAACATATAAACACAAATTAGATCTCACAAGTTTTATTCCAAGGCTTTCTTACACTTCGACCGACAAGACTTTAGTCGAACATGTTCATCAAAACTTCAAAAGAAAAGTTGGAGAAGAAGAGAAGAGTTGTGTTGTGTGTTCTCTTCTCATAATTTCTACCCCTTTTATATACCCTCAATTAGTTGTTTCAATCCCAAAATATCTCCCCATATATCCTCTAAAAGTTACAACTTCTCAAACCAAAAAAATTAAGTCATAGAACAAGTAGGAAAATGGTTATTTTGGTTCCTATTTTTGTTCACAACATCTTTGACCAAACTTGAAGCCTAATTTCGTCCATGATGTAGCCTGAATATCGAAAAACGTAAAATAGGAAAGTTGTAGCCCTTTGTCTTAGCGTTCCAAATCTTTTTGAACTACCTTAATTGCTTTTCGGAGGAGAAAGTTATGTCCATTTTGGTAAAATGTGTCAAAACTGTCCAGAATTACAATTTAGCTCCATTTTGCACATAGTGTCTCCAACTGCATCCTAAAGCAAAATATAAATATAATGATTACCTTTAGTCATAAAATGAGCATAAAATGGTGAACATTAAGGGATAAAAATATAACATTTTATGTTCTTATCAAATACCTCCACACTTAACTTTTGTTCGTCCTCAGATAAAACTCAAAATTATTTTTTTCAAAACAAAAATCAAGGTTGTAATGCCATAAATAAAGAATAACCAATCTCTTTAAAACTCATAACATATCATGAAAATATATTCTTAGACAACTTCTAATTACTTAGTATGTATTTTCACTTGAAGATAGAGTAAACTAAATTGGTAGACGCTCATAGGAATAAATACTCAACTCTCATCGGTTTGAAGGGTAAGTATTTCGCTCAAATTCATTCCAAAAGAAATGATCTACCATAAGCTTGCATATCTTCTCATTCTCCACCACTTGGATCACATGCATAACACAAATCATAAGGACTTTTATGGGTTGTAGCGGGGCTTAGGATTAAGGTAGGATATATTTGGGAGTGCAGCTAAAAACCATCAAAACTAGTGGAGCAAAAATGATTTAACTCAAACTCGAATGTATAAAATATGTAAAAGCAATCACTCCATTCAAAGCATTCAACATACCCCTTTATTGGAAATTTTGGGAGGAATTATGAACATAGATATCAAAAGTTATTTCCTCCATCACTTTTTTTTCCATTACTTCTTCTTTCTTTCTTTTTTTTCCTCACTTTTTTCATTTTTTTTTTCATTTTCATTTTTTTTGAATCATGATGGATCAAGAATTTGAAAATAAAAATATGTAGCCAAACTAGAAATTTAGATACCTCCACACTTATTTCTTATACACCCATACATATCATATTGCTCCACTAGTTTTCCGGCTTGGGTAAAGATTTTTTTGGGGTTAAAGCTTGTAATATGGGTTCACAAAAATAGAAGCAATAAGGATCAAAAGGGTTCAACCAAAGAAAAAAATAATTTTAGGGTAGGCTATTTGGCTTAAGTAGTGTAAAAAAATGACATTAATCATGTTCATGTATGCATGTGTCGATATGACCTTGAAGAGAATCAATGCAAGTTCTAGAGAAACAAATTTATGGAAGAATATCTCTCATAAAAAATAGTGGGACTAATGTGTCAGTCTAAAGGCTCAAGGTCTCACCGGCTTTTGTCTACCAAATTTAGTCACTACCATCATTAAGAAAAATAACAAGACTGATTAATTCTAAGTTGAAAAGAGTATTTATTCAATCGTGTTATGAATTTTTCATACTTAGTTGAATCTTTCTCATGACATACCCAACAAAAATTATTGAAAACCACAAAAACAAATATCCCTTCTTTAAGAAAATAAATTGAGAACCAGAAAAAAAAAAAAAAATCTTTTTTAAGTTTTATTATTTACTTTTTTTTTAAAAACATGCATTTAAAAAAACAGACAAAACATAAATCTCCTCCCCCACATTTAAAACTGACATTGTCACCAATGAAAGTCTAAATGCAAAGAAAAGATAAAAACAAACAAAAAAAAATGCAAGAATAAGAATAAAATCTCCTTGGGTTGCCTCCCAAGCAGCGCCTTTGTTTAATATGTCATTGGCTCGACTCTATGCACACTTGACATAGCTAAGCAAGGGTTTCACATCTTGAATAGAGGCCTGCAAAACAGAGGATAAAGGCCTCTTGTCAGAAATCGATAATGAAATATAAAGAATATTACCTGATTGTTGTCTTTTTATAAAATCATTCAACCCTACAACAATTTTATGCAAACTATTACTCAAGGCTAGCTCCACATTCTTTTTCTTGAGATGTTCACTGACGACAATATTGAATCCATCTTTGTCATTAAGTTCAAAAACTTTATGTGCATTAGGTACTATGTCGTCATTAGGAATGTTTGCATCTGCAACGCTGTTTCTTTCTTCTTCTTGTTTTGGTAATGTAGGTGCTTCTTTTACTAGGTTGTCAACCTCTACCATTTCTCAAAACGAGTGTACTTACATTTTCTTTCGGATTTATTATCGCTTGAGATGATAATTTTTCTAAACTTTGTGCCTCCAGCTTGTTAATTGTTGCAGTTATTTGACTCATTTGATTGTCCAAACTTTGGATTCTGGCCCTCGTCTCCTGTTTAAATTGCAAGGTATTAGTGGCAAGAGACATAACAATATCTTCTAAATACATACCAGAATTAGAAGTTTGGTCCAATTGCTATTCACGGGGGTATGATTGCTTATACTGTTGGTAACTTGAGCAATTTTGATTGACGAACTGATTTGATTGTGGATTTCCATATCTAAAAGTAGGATGATCTTCCCACCTTGGGTTATACAAGTTTGAATATGGATCATACTTCATTTGTGATTGTCCAAGAAAACCACGTTCCTCATTCACTTGTTCATTTGGGTCCTCTTGAAGAGTTGGACACATATCAGTTGTATGTCATGCTACTAAACAAATCCCACAAGCTATTTTTGTTTGCATGTTACCTACAACCATTTGATGAACAAGAGAAGTTAAACTAGAATTTTTTTGTTCAAGAGAAGAAATATTTACCTCGTTGATATGCCTAGATGGAAGATCTAGCCAAGTAGCAAATTATTGAAAATTGGTCGCCATGTCCTGTTCAAGATTTATTATTTTTTTGCTAACAAAAAGAAATTATTTTATTACAAGAATAAAATAAATATCACAAGAGGAACAAAAATTAACTAAAATTACTCTCCGACAACGATGCCAAAATTTGGTGTTCTGTCGCAGGCACCCAAAAATAAAACCTTTACTCTTAAGATTATATATAGAAGTGAGAGTAAGGATCGATCCAACGGAGAGTAATTAGTATAATTTTATGCTATGTGAACAAGGATGGGGGGATGAATAAAATAAAAGTCAATAAAAAAGAGCAAGTAGATTATGAAAATAAATCAAAATAACACACGTTGGTCTAAGTCTACGTTTACCATTAGAATCTTGAAATTGATCATAGATGCAAACAAATATTGATATGTATTATGAATATTCATCGTTGGAATTATTTTTCTATCTCCTTTAGCCACAGTTAGTTAGAAACAAGTGACCTAATTAACCTTAACTACTAAACAATCCCAGACAAACGCTAAAGGTTTAATCAAGTAGCGTATTAAACTCAATGAGATCGATGAAACAAAATAACACAAGCACAAGCAGTTACAGTATTTTAGTCAAATGTTTTCTTCCAAAGATTTAATAATACAAAGCAGTATAATTTATTAAATTTTGGTTGCTTCACAAATTAGATGGATAGAACAATTCCGGATTCGATATCTAATTTAGCAGTAGATTATCAAGAATAATAAACTAGTATGCATCCTGGTAATTAAACAAGATAATCATGAAATATGCATAAGAAAACATTTAATACTCAAAGTATAAATTAAACATATAAACACAAATTAGATCTCATAATTTTTTATTGATTCCAAGGCTTTCGTACACTTCGACCAACAAGACTTTAGCCGAACATGTTCATCAAAACTTTAAAAGAAAAGTTGGAGAAGAAGAGAAGAGTTGTGTTGTGTGTTCTCTTCTCATGATTTCTACCCCTTTAATACGCCCTCAATTAGTTGTTTCAATCCCAAAATATCTCTCCATATATCCTCTAAAAATTACAACTTCTCAAACCATACAAAACTAAGTCATAGAACAAGTAGAAAAATGGTTATTTTGGTTCCTATTTTTGTTCACAGCATCTTTGACCCAACTTGAAGCCTGATTTCGTCTATGATGAAGCCTGAATATCGAAAACCTTAAAATAGGAAAGTTGTAGCCCTATTTCTTAGCTTTCCAAATCTTCTTAAAGCACCTTAATTGCTTTTTGGAGGAGAAAGTTATGTCCATTTTGGTAAAAGGTGTCAAAACTGTCCAGAATTGCAATTTAGCTCCATTTTGCACATAGCGTCTCCAACTGCATCCTAAAGCAAAATATAAATATAATGAGTACCTTTAGTCATAAAATGAGCATAAAATGGTGAACATTAAGGGATAAAAATATAACATTTTATGTTCTTATCACTATTGAAAGCCTTTATAATTCTGTTGCTCATTGAATAAAGAGAATTGTTTCGTATACTTTGTGTAACTCCAATGTGACTCTATTTCTTTCGCTGCTAATATTGAACCGGATAACCATTTTAAAGATTTTTAAATCATCTAGCCTTGTATGAGTGAACTCCACACTTGTACGACATCACGCCCCAGTGAGGACAATCAATTCGGCTGAATCGATGCGAAGATGAATGATTCACCAGGTCGGGGCGTGACAAAGTGGTACCAGAGATCTAGTTTCAACTTCCTCAGGAAGCTTGCTTCGTTTCAATTCCAAAAGTTGCCTACCACGATCGAATGACTCTTGATTCGATTCTATATCATACTGGATGTTCCATACAATAAGTCTAATACAAAGTTGAGTAATTTTGCACAAATGTTTTGAAATTTACATGATGTTCTCGAGAAAAGTTGTTAAATGTTGGTTGCATCAAGTGCAACGAGCCATAAAATATTGTTGCTTCAAGTGCATCTAGTTGTGAGAAGTGAATTGGAATATGGTTGTTTTAATGCAACAAGTCGATACGAATAATATGGGTTGCCTCGATGTAACAAAAGTAGTAGGATGTTGTTGCTTCAATTGCAACAAATTGATTTTGAATGATGCGTTGCATACGAACATAAGAGTTGATATTGAATGTGTTGAACTTATTGGCTTTGAATGTCGGAAAGGAAACATTGTACGAGATACAACGGATGAAACTAAAAATCATAAATCGATAGAACGAATCGGTTCAGTTGTGCGCCAAATTTTAGTTGGCGAATGTATACATTGGCCGAGTTATGCCGAATTTTGATTAATCAAAAGTTGCATTTGTG
This sequence comes from Iris pallida, assembly GCA_029216955.1. Lineage (NCBI taxonomy): Eukaryota > Viridiplantae > Streptophyta > Magnoliopsida > Asparagales > Iridaceae > Iris > Iris pallida. The sequence goes on from JANAVB010007399.1 coordinate 51,912,852, forward strand.
ATCGACATGGTCACCGCGGGATAGTAAGTCGAAATATATTGTTGATTCATACCAAGTATGATGCAAAAGAAATAAATTGTTTTTCGAGTGGTATGTGCTATATCACTTATGGGATGAATGACTCGATTTTTGAGTGGTATATGCTATACTACTTATGCGATAGATTGCGTCAAAACATTATTTGAATTGCGAAAGGTTTGTCCGCAACGGACGTGGTAGCATCGATACTCGATTAGAAATTTATATGACGGTATATTGATGCAAGTATTCTTCGATAATCGGTTAGAAGAATTAGGCATGGACTTGTATCAATGAATGATACGTTGGACAAAAAATTTATAATTCAGTCGAATGACTGAGACTAGTAAAATGATTATGCTTCAAGGCAATAATCGGATCGGCATGATAGGAAATTTGAAGTTGTAATTGGGTCGTACGACTTGCTAGCTCGATGAAAATATTGGTCGATGCAAATTGTAATCGGATTGCACGAATTACGAACTCGATGAAATGTTGGTTGCTACGAATAATCGTGCCTAAGAAAAATAGTTGGCTATGTTGAGACAAAACTTATTTGAATACACGACTGAGTCGCATGAAACTTAGATGTATGATCGTATAATTTGAGGGTTCGATGTTGTTTCACTTAACAAAATCCCCTTAAAAGGCTTTTGAAAGAAAACGAGAAGAAGTGTACAAGAGTACAAGTAGTTTTTGGGAAGTATTGCTATGGAAGTCTGATCTGAGAGCGATCACTTTGTTCCTTGGACCACACGATGATGATAAAGAGAACTGCTTGGAGAAGAACAACTGGAAGAACTAAGTCACCAGAAAGGTATCGACACAATTGGTACTGATGGCACAGTCGAATGCTTTCATGCTTTGCTTCACTCTGTTCTTGAGAAAAATTTGAAGAGAAATGCTCTGGAAAATTACTTGGCTCTGAAAGTATCTGGGCTCCAAAAATCTTGTACCTCTTTCTTAAAAAAGAAGTCTTTATATAGACTCGTCTTCTGTGCGTAAAAAGCTTCAATATTGGGTCTTTACGCAGGCTATTAGTATAACTGTCACCCACGTACAAAAATTAGTCTCTACGCATGTTGACACGTGTCCCACAATTTAATAAAATAAGGAGAGCACGTACACATGTTCTTCGAGAAGTGTGGCATGAAGGATACGTCAGAAAGCTACGTTTCCACATAATCAGGACAAACTGTGCATAAAAATATTGTTTAAACATGTCCGAGCATAAAATAGCTCAAAGTGAGCTTCCTGCGTAAAGTGGCTAAAAAATAGCCTTGAGCGTAAAAGGCTCAAATAAACTCTACGCACACAAAAAAGAGTAGCTGAGATAGCCTTGAGCGTAAAAGCTCAAATAACTCTTATGCGTAAAGAGAAAGCTGTACCTCAAGCGTAAAGCCGCCCATTGGCACGCTAAACAATAAACTCTTTGGCTTCTGTGCATGTCAGCCCCTGTTTTTCCAATTAATTAAATTAGTGCTAATTGGTTTGCTAATGACATATTTAGCCTTAAAATAATTTAATATGATTTTAGGAATTTTCTATAATTTTTAAATGATTTTTAAATGAGTTTTAATAACTAAAATACCATTTTATAATTTATTAAAATATTTTAATATACTTTTGTAATTAATTAAAATGTTTTAATAGCAGTTTGTAAATACTTAAATTGTTTCAGTAGTAGTTTGTAATTAACCAATTGTTTTAAGTGCGGGATGCAAATTATTATTTGCATTCAGACATATTAGGGACCTATTTGCAAATACCTAAAGTCTAAGGACCTAACTGTAAAACCTAATCCTACCCACCCCGACGACCGCCAGCTCCCCGACGACCGACCCCGATCTTTTTGGCCATTTTCGGCCGCCTCAGTCGACTTCGACCGACCTAGACACCCTATAAAAGAACCCCCTCACTTTCCTCGACTCAACCACCACCACCCCAACCCATCTCAGCCTACCACCGCCCCCGTCTTTCCTATTTAAACTTGCCTGAACCCTAGCTCCGACGAACCCCCCGTCCAGCCTCCACAGTAGTCGTCGTCGTCTTCAACCACCACTCATCGGTTCGCCACGACGAGCTGAGTCGATCGCCACCCAAGCGCCACCGCCCCGATGCTCCTAGCCGCCGCCAGCACTCGACAAACCCCTCTCCGAAGTCGGACACGTGAGTAGCAAACTAGAACTGTGTCGTACGTGTCTCGAACTCACACACGTGGTTCGCCCGGACACGACGACCCCAACGCTGTGCTCGGACACGCGTTTTAGGACCCTACGTGTCGTGCTTAGCACAGACACGCGACTCTTGTGTCCTTAACTGTCAGGACACAGGGTTTGTTTTATCGGATTTAATAGTATTAACTAAAAACCTAAATAAATCTAAACTAAATCCTATCCCTAACACCCAAAGCGGGCTGACCCCCTGGCCAGCCCGACCAAACCCGAGAACCCGACCCTTTGGGCCCAGTTCGAACCCCCCTATTGTTTGTTTTTGTTTTCTTTTTTTGTTTTTTTTTGTTTTATTAAATTATTATATTATATATAATATATATAATATATATATATATATATATATATATATATATATTATATATATATATATATAATATATATATATATATATATATATATATATATATATATATATATCTTATAGATGTATATATATATGTATATATATATATATATATATAGATGTATATGTATTTTTTCTTTATGTTATATACTATTACATATATTATATTTACTATTATATATAATATATATATATATA
>JANAVB010007399.1:51935040-52017540 GCA_029216955.1 Iris pallida
GTCGGGGGAGCAAGATGTGCTCGATCACAGGAAAGCGCCGGCGAGGGGCTGAAACGGTGGAGGAGGGCGACTGACCGCCGTGACATCGGTGGGCACGGGACCCTAGGTCTCCTGTCCAAGGAAGGGGCGCACTGCCCGAAGGGCGTACAGACCGAGGATCTCGGGCCCCCCCTCGTGTAGGAGCACCGGCGGAGACAGGGGGGAGCTGGGCGGAAGCGGGGGCCGTCCCGGAGGGAGGACGGGGGGAAGCCGCTGGAGGAAGCAGAGCGAGCGACCTCCGGCGATCGGGACGACGGCTAACAGATGGGGGGAGGAGGGCCCTCCGGCCGGAGGCGGAGGGAGCGACGAAGGGGGGTATAGAGGCCGGGGGCCACCGACGACGAAGCCGGCGACAGCTCCGGTGCCGGGGGGAACCGAAGAGGGGGGGCCAGCCCTGGTCCTCGGGGAACGGCCAGGGGGCCGATGGAGGAGGCCGCGGAGTTGGGCCACCGCGAGAGGGGGCGGAGGTCCCCAGCCGAGGAGGACGCCACCGAGAGCGGGAGGGCTATGCCGGCTCTAGATATATATATATATATTTATATATATATATATATATATATATATATATATGTATTGTTTGCCATTAAAATTGTTTTGATTGAAATCTTAATACAAACAGAACAGTGATACAATATAGGACTTAGATGTAGTCCTAGGAGTACACTTTTGTTTAAGCTGGGTCCTTAGTGCCAATGGAGCGAGTAGTAATGTGTTGACTCCGTTGACCGGCTGACGACGGTTATCGGTTCTCTGAAGGTGTTGATTGCTCTGGGTGCTGGAGCTTGCTGAGAGGAGGAAGACGTTGAGTGTCTAGAACTGCCTCTCGGTGATTCTCTGTTGTGGATTCTTTTTGAGTCTTGTGTGTTCTGAGTCTCTGTGTGTGTGAAGGAGATGATCCTTCTATTTATAGTTTTGTAGACTGGCTGCTCATGCGCGCATGCAGGATGCGCCGGTGTGGGGACGCCACGTGGAGGTTGCTGATGGAGGTACACGGATGCTGCGCCCTGATCGAGGGGGAGAACTCTTCATACTGCTGTTGTGAGCCGGCACGTAGCAGAGAGAAGATCTTTTCGTTGCTGAAATCTTGGATGAGTTGAGTCAAAGACACGTGTCATCGACTCATGGTTCGAAGATCTCGGATTTGGTGGAGAGAAGTGATCTGGTGAGCTGCGCCTTGGATTGGGTGCAGGAGGAGGCTGCGGCTCATAACCTTTAGGAGTTACAAACCATTTGGGGCGCATGGCTTTTGAGGCGCATGCAGGCGACTTTCCTTCTGTCTTTCGGGATCAGAGAGCAGTCTGAGGCGCATGGCTTTTGAGGCGCATGCTGATTTGGACGCATGGCCGTAGAGGCGCATGCTGATGGTGGAGTGGCCACGTGGCAGTAGCCGTGGAAATAAAGTCATGATGATGCTGACGTTGCCGACGCTTCGTTTTCTGAATAAAGCTGTCAACTGTTCAAACTTTGGGAGGCGTGCTGCCAACTCTGTCAGTTCAGCATTTAATATTGGTGACGTTCGATGGACAGCTGAGTGGGCGCGTCGGTTGGCGTTCCACTCGGTATGGAGATGTGTGAGGGCGCACCCTTTGTAATGCGCCGAGTACTGCAGGGCGCGTCTGTGTGATGCGCCTGATGCCGAAGGGCGCGTCCGTGTGATGCGCTGTCTGGCTGGCGCATCGGACATGTCTTTTAATGATGCGGCTGTCTCGCTCTTCGAGTGCCATAAATAGCCGTTTGGCTGAATTCGAGGCGTCCAGTTCATCCATTTAATGTAAATTCATTGCACGGAATTCGGAGGGCCATCCACTTGGCGCGTGGGTTTGATCTGCCCGGCCTATAAATAGTGGCATGGAGAGAAGATTTGCTTCTCATTCCCTCACGTTCTTCCAACATGAACTTGAACATGCGGGTGCATTCTGTTGACGAAGTACTTCCCGAGGGTGAAGATGAGACGTTGTGTTGTCTTCGATGCTCTTGAAGGTGACTGTTACATCCAAAAGACGGAGTCGAGGGCTTCAGAGGCAGGCGGAAGGTGCCTGTTGCATCCAAAGATAGGGATGTTCGGGCCTTGTCCCCGTTATTCCGGAAGAGCCGTAGATCGGAATGGCGGTGCTAGGCTCTCTCTTCCTTCAAAGTGGGGTTTCCCCACTTTGATCGTGTTGAAAGCTGCTCCTTTAGCCGCGGTTTCGATCACGGTCTTCCTTCGGCTTTGGAGGCTCTTTCGAGGCCTCCCCTGGCCACAGCATTTGCGGTGCTCTTCTCTTCCTTGGTTCCAGCCAGAGGGTTAAATGCTTTGCTTGGCGAAGCACTTATCAGGTGAGCCTGGCTGGAAGAGCGGCACATAACTGGGCTCTACTCGGCCAGTTGAGCCTGGCTGGAAGAATTTGGCTGAAGGGATGCACATAGCTGGGCTGCTGAAGGGATGCACACAACTGAGCTGGATGTACATGACTGAGCTGCTGAAGATATGGTGGGATGCGCCTGGTTGGAGGCGCATGATGTCTGCTGCGCCTGACTGACAGCACATGGCGACTGGCAGCGCATGATGACTGCTGCGCCTAACTGGAGGCGCATGGTGGCCGCTGGCTGTAGACTTAGGATCTTTCCTTTGTAGAAATTCTCCTTTGTACAACCTTTTCTAGACATGTAATAGACTTTTATATATAAATAAAAAGTCCTTCAGATGTCCATGGTTATTGACTTTGCTGTGAAGTGTTCTGTGTGAGTCTTGGCGCATGTAGTGTCTGGCGCATGGGCTTTCTGGTTGTGAAATTCCATGCTTCTACATGTATATATGTATATGTATATATTATATATTTATTTCTTTATATGTATATTTCCTTATATATATATATATATATATATATATATATATATATATATATATATATATATATATATATATATATATATATGTTATATATGTATATGTATGTATACATAACTATTTAGTCTCTATAATTTACTTAATATTGTACATATATTATACTTTAATATATGTAAATATACTTGTCATATTTATATGACTACTATGTATAATTTTACATTGTTAAAATATTAGTATTTATTATGTACTTTTACCTCTTTGTATTTTTGTGTATTTTAAGTACTGCAACCATTTGGTGTCCAAGCCTAGCATGGGTTTTTTTGGGCTCAAATGTATTTTTACACATTCAAGACCTGTACAAGTCATATTGGACTTGATTCATGGCCTTGGGTCCTGTATTTGAACTCTGGTTCAAATTATGTTCATGGACAAAATACGTAGATAATTAATTATTTAATTTCAGATTGTGTACCATGCTGTTTTTGAATTTCTAAGAATACTTTAATTGCTGTTAAAATTCTGGAAAAATAGTATTTAGATACTATGTTAATTTAGCTAATTTAGCATAATTTTTACAGTATTTAATTTATAGTTTTGCCACTGTTTTGGCATATGAAACCAGAACTCACTTTCTGTATACTTATGAAAACTAATTTTTATAAAATACATGTACTGGTAAATAAATTCCAGAAAAATTATAATAAATTTCTATAATTAACAAGGATCATTTTTTTACTTTATTTTATGTAAAATTGAGCATTTTGTCTATCTCAAAAATTGTTGGAACACAATGTACAGTTTGATTTATTTATTGAATAATTACGACTTGCAACTTTTTGTGTTGTTTTGTGTTTTAGTCGTATTGGACCTCACCCCGCTCTAGTGTAAAGACCCTAGAAAGTTAGTTATAGTATTGTGTCACCCCACATTGGTCTCCTATGCTAAAGTTACCGTTTGGCTAGGTGTCCAGTTAGAAAGTCGTATTGCACTACTAGTGTCGTAGTGTTTAACTTAGTATGAAAACTAAGTTTATGTATGTATTTCTACAGTGACGAGTTACCAGACATCTACAGCATTTTTATCGCTGCTTTGCTTTGCTAGATGCAAGTACTTTCTACAAACTTTACATACTGTTACATCAATGAACTGCGAATCCAACCATGTTAAATGCTGATCCTTGGGGTAGCAAGTTAAATCTTCACATGTTGTACTTTCAGTTACTACCATGCTTAGACCAGTCTTTATGTATCTCTCACATGATTAGAATATGGGTTATGGGAAAATTGTTAGTAGTGTACGTGATCATGCCTCCCTTCTCCGTACGTATGTACCGAGCAAGGTTGACATTTTATATGTATACCTTGTCGTAGGCTTCATCTCAAAGCAGATTTGTACGTATGTACATCTATCGCCTTATCACTTGTACGGAAGTATATTTCATTATGTGCCTCTGCACATTGTACACCTATTGACGATCACGTACCTGCTACAGTTTTAAACATTACATATGCATCTGTCTCTATGACATATGTGTCCTTGCCATGATAGATTATGATGTACCATGATTCCAGTTTATTTATATTCCTGTTCATTTATGTTTCGTATATTTAGTTTGCTAGAATCAGTACTTGCTCCCCTCCTAACAGGATAACGTTATAGGTATACTTACTGAGGAGGAGTTGCTCTGTGATTCGTATTATGGAGTTACTGTCGAGGACCAGGCTTTGCCTTACGAGGATGTACCTGCGGGAAACCTCGTCTAGTTGTCTATTTGCTTTAGACTTTTTAATGTAGTCATGTATTAGACTACGTATTTTATAACTGGACATGTATCCAGTTTTACATTTCGGACTTGTACTTGGACTCACTATTCTATGAGATGACTTTTGTGTTTGGAGCATTTATGACTCTTTATTACTATTAGAATTGTTAGCACATTTAGTCTTTTCTTGTTACTTCTAGAGCAGCTTACTGTGCTTTATCTCAAGCGTAGGCTGGACATGACTCGGTCCGGCCCAATAATTTAGGTAGCGGGTCGTGACAGTGCATTTATTTTGTCAAAAAATCGATCTGTCAGAACAGAATCTTCATGCATTAAATGCAGCATGAACAGCTCATTCGCGTAGAAAGTTAAACTGTTCTCCGCGCAAAGTCTGAATGTAAGGCTTGCGTAGAGTTTTGAGTTTGACTTAGTTTGACCATTACGTAAAGTCTTATTTGGAATTATTTTTGCATAAATATCTCAATCTCTTTGACTTGGTCTTCGAATTTTATTTACGCTTCTGTTGGCCCATTGGTCATGGTCAAAACTGATTTTAATAATTGATCAAACTCTGTCTCGATATAATTGCAAGTCAACTCAGATGTTTACCTACGACATTTTGGACATTGCTCAACAATGGATATTTACTATGTTCAAGATCGAAGCTGTTTCGAAGCTGTTTGCCATTCAGAATGTACTTCCTGTTAAGCAATATAATTTTTTATTTTATTAAGTCTAGGAATATATTGTACACCGAGTCGTACTGGCAAATAGGCTATCCGAAAACGTTTTTCAAAACCATCCTATTCTTTTACAAATGACCTACGTTTTTGAAAAACATTCTTTTTACAAAAAGCTTCTGAAGGATTTTTCAAAAAGCCAAAATTTATTTTCTCAAATGAACTGGCAGAACCCCAGCAAAACTCGGCCAGAGTTCGGCCAGAGTTCGACCATTTGGAACGTTAGTGAACGTTGGGTGTTTGAAATTGGTCGTCCTTCAGTTGCAGTTTGTTACAAAGAGTTCTGTCCGAATTCTGTCCGAATTCTGTCAGAGTTCTGTCTTTGGAAAAACTATAAATAGAGAAGTATTTCGATCATTTCAAATCACCAATTCACTTTCAATCTCTTCTCTTTCTGAGCTTACATTCTTCCAAAGAGTTCTAAAAAGCTTTCATTTTCAAATCCCAAGCCAGTTACAATCCTCTAGTCGATTTGCCAGTGCGGTACGGTCTAGAAGTTTCAGAGCAATTGTAATCAGAGGCATGATAGAAGATTCAACTCTTCACAATTGAAGTTGGTCGAGTTCTTCGTATCAAAGCTCGCGTCTGTAGAAGTTGCAAGGACTTCGTATGAAAACTTGCAGGATTTTCCAATAGTGGATTCAACTGGAAGCTAGAGTTCTTCCGTCTGGACTAGTCCTCACAAGAGGGAAACCAGTATAAATCTCGGTGTTTGCATTTGCCTTCTGATCACTTTTAATTTCTGTCATTTACTTTTGTGATTATTATTATATTTGTGATCTAACTGCTAACAAGTTTTTAATTAGCAATATTCCGCTGCCTACTCTATTCACCCCCCTCTAGAGTATTCTGCTTTACGATTTTGTTCCTACAGCTTCTACAAGACCCACTTCAAAGTTTTCAAATTTTCTAATATTTGAAATACTTTGAACAGAAGCGTAAATTTTGGGATATCCAACAGTCATCAGCGTAAACTTAGGGATACCCAACAGTCATCAGTGTAAAGTCAGGGATACCCAACAGTCACATAGAATTTGAATCAACCCTTAAGTTCTCTATAAATAGGGCTTCTGTTGATGAAAGAGAACTTTACTCATCTCTTTTATTCCCTATTCTCTTCTTCACTTATCATCCAAATCTTTTTGAGCGAAATCTCACCCAAGAGCAAAGCCGTCGCTTCAGCCAAGGGCAAGAAATTCGCCTCTTCATCGACGGCAAGATCATCAGAGGAAGTTCACGCTGCCGCAGCACCACTGACCAACCCGAACGTGGCTCCGGCCATGATAGGTAGAAACCCTATTTCGAACAAGGATTTTGTTTAGAGAAGATGACTCAAGACAAAACGAAAAAAATACGCTCACGTTATATGTGCCAGCGTAAATAAAAAGATTAAAAATACGCTCACGTTGTACGTGCCAGCGTAAATTAAAAGATTAAAAATACGCTCACGTTGTACGTGCCAGCATAGAACTTGAAAATACGCCCACGTTATACGTGCGAGCGTAAAATCTTAAAATATGCCCACGTTATACGTGCGAGCGTAAAATCTAAAAATACGCCCACGTTATACGTGCGAGCGTAAAATTAAAAAATACGCAAGTCAAAAGACTATATATTTTTCAAATGTAAAATTTTTACACTTTTGAACAGAAGCGTAAAATTGAAAAATACACTCACATTATATGTGTGAGCGTAAAATTGAAAAATACGCATGACTGTATCTTTCACACGTAAAACTTTATTCTTTTAAGCAGAAAAAAGTACGCGTAAAAAATTTTATTCTTAGACTGCGTAAAACCCTTGCATAAAACAAATTCTCTTAAAAACATAGAACTTTTTACGCGAAAAACTCATGTATAGTCATTTGCGTAGAGTTTTGAATTTGCATAGAGTTCATACTTAAATTTTTTTTTATTAACTTGATTTTTTCTTGTTGAACTTCTTTTGCAGTGGACTTGGGGACCCATCCTCTCTCTGAAGTGTTCGGTTCACCAGCTGGGATTCTGGGATTAAATTATCTGGAGAATTTATCCCATGTCGAGTTCCCACAAACCGACAAGCAGTATCCTTATGAAAGACATCAATTGATAGCTGCTCAAGGAGATAGAATGTTGCTGTCTCTGATGAACGGAGAACTATTGACATCACTGGATGGCCAGCAGTATCTGAAGCCTGCATTCATGTTCGAGGATGCAATTGACTTCAAATCTCGGACAAACCCCAAGAAGGAGTCTTGGGTGTTCAAATTTGGAGAAAGGACGACGTATCTCCCAACAATGCCAAGAGATTATCCCCTTTCCTCTTTTGTTCATGCTACTCATCCGAGACGGATGATCTGGAATCTGACTCCCAACAGTCATGGAAGACCGAAGAGAATCATATTCAAGAACGATGAGAACCAGATGGGGTATCACTCAATTACTCCCAGTGGTGGTGTCGTTTCTTTCTCCGGCTTATTGCCTGGATTCACACCATGCGAGGGCTCTGCTCTGATCCAGCCAGTGCAGATACCGATGTTCATAAAAAGTTTATGAACGCCTCAGTACTATATCCCCAAGTCAACCCTAGGCTGCCAGGGTGGATGACCCCTCACAATAAGAACTGGGTTCAACTTAGTGCTTGGGTCATGAAGAACTTCGAAACAGAACTCCGTGCTATTAGGCTGTTAGAAGCAGTAGCCTCCACAAGTCAAGGCATACCTATGAACAATAACTTGTTCTTAGCTTTGATGGAGTTGTATATCAGCTCAACAGGAACTTTTGCAACCCCAATAGGTGAAATGGGTTTTGTACTTCATGAGATGCAATTCATCTCCAAGCTACAAATAGAGGAAGTTCCATATGAAGAGTACGTTCCCTCCAACCGGGAACTAGCAGAAGTTAGTGAGAAAAATCTTCACTTAGTTGAGGTATACCAAGAGTTGATGTGCCATTATCTGATTTGCACCACTATGTATGAAAGTGGATCGCATTTGGCATACATCAATAAATGGACAACATATCTATTCTATCATAAGAATAGGATATCCAAGGATGACAAGGAGAGATTCTAAGACAACAAGGCTCAACCCATCAACCCTTTCTCAATAATTCTTGCTGATTCGATAAACACTTGGATGATCACATATAAGTCTTCGGACAAGTATTTGACCACCAAGGCTGGAGAATTCCCTGCAGGAACTAAAGCATTGAGCTTTCTGAGACATGGCAGTCGAAAGCTCTCAAAGGAAGCCTTGCTGGCGGGCTTTCTTTCCCTGTGGCTACGAAGATGGGTTATACCAGGGACTGGTACAGTCGACAGAATTCACCAAAACGTACTATGGCCAGCAGTATGTTTGGTATTCAAAGCCAGACTCAGTCTATTACCGGCAATGGTGTGTCAGATAAATGCAGGTTTACGAGCATTTGGTGATGAACTGATCAATAATGCTCCCTACCGTAAAGATTTCCCTAGGATGGAGATGCCCTATACTTATTTAATGGGCCGATTATTGTATCACAACTGCAACCTATTGCCACCAGGCCCTGAAAATGATGCAGAGGTATTCCTCAAGAAGTTTAGTAAAGCCACGTGGAATGCAACTTCCGTGACGGATACCCGGGCAACACTAAACTTCTCCCATGGATGGATTTTTTTTTCTGTACACGACCGCCAGTTCCAGCTGACTACTTTGGTGTGCAGTTTGAAGATATAGGTCAAGGAAGGACTAAGATACCCGCACCAGTCTTTAAATGGCTAATATGGATCAAACCCTTGCATCTGATGTATAGAACTGAAGACAACTGTATCTTCGAACCGTATCTACCCAGTCGGTTCGCTCGTCAGTTTGGGTATGACCAACTTCATGTTGGTAATCCCTCCACTACTTTTAACTATTATGGAAAGTTAGTTGATGGCGCGAGGGCATGGCGATATTTCAGCACTGGGTGCACCGGTGCTAAATTCCATGTGTCGACTGCCACAAGTACAACTGAGCTACGAATGCTTCATTCGTATGCTCATTTTTATGCCTCTATTCGCTCCTTCGCAAAAGACTACAACATGAAGGGAAATCTTCGGTGGGAAAAGGAAGGAGACGCCGAAGAACCAGTTATGGTGCCTTCGGACATTCCTGATGATGCTGTTCCAGATGAATATCCGGAGACGATCCCTACAGGAGTTGGAGAGACAGCTGCAGGACCCATTACCATCACTACAACCCGGAAACGGAAACCAGACATAACTGTTACTATCCGGGAAAAGAAGAAGAAGATAACTGTTAAAGGGCCTTCTAGACAGAGAGCCGCTACTCCAGAAAGCGAAACTCCTGTTGAGGAGCCTCAAAACATTACATCTTCTTCAGCTCAACCTGGAGAAGGGTCTTCAGTACCCCAACCAGCAGCAGCAACATGAGTTACATGAGTCCTATCTCCCGGACGACTCAGCACTTCGTTGCATCTTACTTCGCAACAAAAGGCGAAAGCGGTTGAAGATACCGCCATAACTCATGCTATTGATCCGGAACCCATCCCCTCGGATGAACCGGCTCTTGAACTGGAAGATGATGACTGGGATATAGATTATGACGCACTCTTGTCGCGTCCTGCACCTACTCCAGGTAAAGATAAATTACACAAAATTTATACAAAAATATGTATTATGATTTTGTATATTGACTATTTTGTTTAGTCTTTGTAGGTATCATCACCGTGGCAAAGCCCGTTGCTCCTCCTCCTCCTCAAAAGACTATTCATGAAGAGGAAGTAGAATCTGAAGAAGGGAGCTCTTCTTCAAAAGAAGATTTCGCTTTTAAGGAAGGTTCTCCATCTATGGAGATACAACAAGAGCCTGAAGTAGAGGCACACCAGGAATTGCCTTCTCTTGTCGAAGAAAGAGAAGAAGAACCAGCAGCATAAGAAGAACCAGTTGCAGACGAAGAGCCAATTGCAGATAAGCAGATTGCTGAGGCCATAGATGTAGCGGCAACATCAATTACTACTACCAGTCCAGATCAAGTTCCTAAGACAGTCGTGCTCGAGTCTGAATCGATCATAGGAGGCAGCACCTCCATGATACCATTCTCTACCACCGAAACTCATCCTCCGGAGGTAGCAAAAAAAGTTGCTGAAGATACAGTCCTGGAACTCCCTGGAAATCAACTAGCTATTGTAACGATAACAGACATATCGTTAACTCAACTTGCTGCCACAACAACAACAACACCTGTCTCCAATTTTTAGGAAAAGACATTGGCAGATATCGCTGATACGCCAAGCTCCAACGCTGATATGAATCTTTTGGTAGAGATTCATACAGAAACTTTTTACAAAACTTTGGCAGCATTGATCAAAATGGTCTTGAAGAAAGGCCTGAGTTATGAGAGCTTGAAAAGTGCTATTGCTACTACCATAGACAATATAGCAATGTTTAATGATACTGAGAGGGCAGCAGCTCTGCAGAAAATAGTCCAGGGACTTGAACAACCCATCAAGGAATATCTAAGGTTGTCAAGTGGGACTATAGAAAGCCTCATCCAATCCGAGTATGATGCTCTCACCAATGAGTACACGACTCGAGAAACCATCTTCAAAGAGTCTCTTCAAGATTATAGCAATAAGGTTGCCATGGAGAGGGCCTTTTTGAAAGAAAATAAATCCTTATTGGAGCAGCATCAACAAGCCTATGACTCCATGAATATCAAAATTTATCAACAAAATGATAGAATTCGTAAAGTCGAGGCTGAGCTGGCTCGATTAAAGGAGAAGCAGAACCGGATGACAGCAGATAGAGATCAATTCTTGAGGCAAAGTTCCATTTTGTTGGAACAGATCTTTGGTTCTGAATCAAAAATCAAAACTCTTGAAGAAGCCAAAGACAAAATGATATCTGCCTTTGCCGAACTCTCCCACCTCTGTACAGCAGAAGCTCGAAGAACCATAGCATATACAACTGTATTGGGTTCTCGCGACAAACGTTTGGCAGAACTACAGAAAATAATTGAAGATCTATCTGTTCCACCTTAAAAAATTTTGTATTTAATAAAGAATTTTTGTTTTCTGTCATTTCCTTTATTTTGCTGATGTACTATTTCCAATCATGAAATAAATAAAATATATTTTAAAATATGTGTGAGATAGAAAACAATTATCAGAGGTAATATGGACATGATAAGTCTTCCAAACTCAACAAAGTAGTATCTATCCAGAGGTAATGTGGGCATGATAGATAATAAATCTTGTTTTCTTTTTAGAGTATACAATACTATCAGAGGTAATATGAACATAATAGATCACAATGACTCAAAAAAAATAGATTAATATCTATTTAGAGGTAATATGAACATAATAGATAATAATAAAAAGAAGTAGATTTAATATTTATTCAGAGGTAATGAAGACATGACAAATAATAAATCTTTTTTTTCTTTCTGAAATCAGCTGGTAAGGCAGAAAATCAAAATTCTCTTTTAGGAGAATAAATAATCAGCTTAACCAAACCTTGGTAGCTGGGGAATAAAGAAGAAATTCAAATGTAGTATTTCTTCAAGAATTTATCGTTAATTGGCATCATGAGCAAATCTCCATTAGGTTTAGATAACCTATAAGCACCATTAGAGAATACGGTTTCGACTACATAAGGACCTTCCCATTTAGCTTGGAATTTGCCTTTACTTTTATGAGTCATAACCATAGGTCTTCGGACAGCTAGAACTAGCTCTCCTACTTTAAATACCCTTTCTTTAACTTTGCGATTGAAAGCTCGAGATATGCAGGCTTGATACAGCTCAATGTGCTGTTGTGCTTGAAGACGCTTCTCATCCAAACCTTCAAGTTCTTGGAGTCTTAAGCGGTCATTATTCTTCGTAGTTAGCTCATTAGCAATGACTATTCTAAGAGATGGTATCTGGATCTCCAGTGGAAGAACAGCTTCACATCCGTAAACTAATAAAAATGGTGTAAAACCAGTTGGAGTTCGGACTGGTTATTCGATAAGCCAATAAACATTCTCCAAGTTTCTCGTTCCAATTACGTTTATTAGAAGAGACAAACTTTTTGAGAAGTTTAATAATAGTTTTGTTGAAAGCTTCTGCTAAACCATTAGCACCTGTATTATAAGCCGTAGAAGATAAGTTCTGGATCCGATTCTTGTCACAAAATCGATAAAATGCCCGACTGGCAAATTGTGGTCCATTATCATGGATTATCCATGGGGGAATTCCGAAACGATAAATGACATGATGTTTGATAAAGTTAACCACATTAGACGTTTTTATTTCAACAAGAGGAACTGCTTCTGCCCATTTAGAAAAATAATCAGTTAAGGCCAGGATAAATCGATGTCCTTTGACAGAAGGAGGATTAATCGGACCAATAATATCCATACCCCAAGCTTTGAAAGGCCAAGAAGCTGCTATAGGATGTAAGAATTTAGAGTGTTGATGAATAAAATCAGCATGAATCTGAAATGCTTTACACCGTCTGGCATAATCCACAGCGTCTGCTATCATAGAAGGCCAATAATAACCCATTCTTCGAATACGGTCCTGTAGCTTTGGACCTGGTTGATGTGCACCGTAAACTCCATCATGAGCTTTATGAAGTGTTTGTTTGGCTTCACTTTCAGATAGACAACGCAGTAAAAGTTTGTCATAAGAACGACGATACAACATATGCATAGAAGTATCATAGTAAAATCGAAATGATCGTCTTTTAATTGATGCAGCTTCTTTTGGATCTTCAGGTAAAATCTCATAGACTGCATAATCAATAAATAGACTTCTCCAATCCTTTTGCTGAGAATTAGATTCAGTAACATAACTCTGTTCGATATGCAAATTATTCTTGATACAGAATAGGTCTCTATCCAACAAAGTGATGGTATTTTGTCTTCTGATTGGAACTGCTAAATCTGCAGCTAAACTAGCAAGAGCGTTAGCTTCAAAATTTTGAGAACGTGGTATGAATTCAATGAAGAACCCTTAAAATGAGAGAGCCAATTAGATTACCACTTGATGATAAGGAATGAGGTCAGGATTTTTGACTTCATATGTCCCTCTGACCTGATTAACAATCAGTTAAGAATCTCCATATGCTTCCAAGAACTCAACGTCTAATTGTTTTGCTACTTGAAGACCAATTAGCAGAGCATTATATTCTGTCACATTATTGGAACATGGTTCATTGAGGGAATAAGCACGGTATATAACCATTTTATCAAAAGAAACCAAGACAATGCCTACTCCGGAGATAATATTGCCTTTAGGTCCAACTCGTGATGCTCCATCAAAGTGTAGTTGCCAAATATCATCTCTTAAAGTAATGTTATAATCTACGACTTCATCTGGAATGTCGTCATATAGCTTAAAAGTTTCAGGTATAGGATGAGCTGCTAAGAAATCAGCTAACACTTGACCCTTCACTGATTTTTGAGGTATGTAGACCATATCATAAGGAGTAAGCAACATTGCCCAGGTAGATAACCGGAAATTAAGAATACTCAGCTTTTTCATTAATACCTGAATAGGATTTATTCTGGATATGACATGAATAGTCTGTCCTGATACATAATGTCTTGTCTTTTGAATGACAAAAACTAAGGCTAGACATTCTTTTTCCACAGGAGTATAACTGTGTTCAGCCCCAACCATCATTCGACTGAGATAATATATTGCCTGTTCATGACCTTTATCACTTTTTTGTACAAAAAGAGCACCAAAAGAATGATCTAATGCTCGAACATACAGCAAAAATGGTCTTTCCACTACTGGGGGTACTAAAATAGGTAGATTGTAAGGTATTGCTTGATGTCATTGAATTCTTTTTGACATGCTTCATCCCAAACAAATGACACACCCTTCTTCAGCAAACGAGAGAAAGGTTGACATCACCCAGAAAGATTTGATATAAATCTCCTGATATAAGCAATACGACCTTGAAAGCCACAGAGCTCTTTCAGATTACGTGGAGGACGCATTTCAAGAATTGCTTTGACTTTATCAGGATCAACATGGATACCTTGAGAAGTGATGACAAATCCTAAAAACTTGCCACTGGAAACCCCTAAGAAAGATTTAGTGGGGTTCATCTTTAATTGATGTCGACGCATCAACTCGAATACTGTCTTCAAGTCTTGAATGTGATCATCTTTTGATCGAATTTTGACGGCGATATCATCGACATAACATTCAACTGTTTTTCGCAGATGTTCTTGAAAGGTATTGCTCATGGCCCTTTGATATGTAGCACCAGCATTTTTCAGACCAGAGGGCATAACTGTGTAGCAATAAACTCCGAGAGGTGTTCGAAAAGTAGTGTGTTTTTCATCTTCTGTATGCATCTTAATCTGATTGTATCCTGAGAATCCGTCCATGAAAGACATACGTTCAAAACCACATATATTGTCTATCATGACATCAGTGATCAGAAGTGGAAAATCGTTTTTTGGACAAGCTGCATTGAGATCTCAAAAATCTATGCAAACTCGTACTTTTCCATTCTTCTTCATGACAGGAACAATATTGGCAATCCAATCTGGGTGTTGTTCTTCACGGACAAAGCCACATGTGATCAACATTTTAACTTCTGCTTCAATTGCATCCATCATATCCGGTCGAAAACGTCGCTGCTGTTGTTTTACTGATTTGGCATTAGAAAGAATATTGAGTTTATGGGTAGCTACTTTAGGATCTAGACCCGACATATCCTCATAACTCCATGCAAAGATATCAATATATTTTTTTATCAGCTTTATCAACTCTTCTTTTTCATCTTCGAAAAGATTTTTGCTAATAAATATTGGTTTTGACGTAGTTTCGTCTCCAACATCAATCTGGACAATTTTATCTTCTATGGGTGGCTGTCGCTATTCAAATCGAAGCTCCCACTGAGTATCCATTTGTTGTGCCCAAGGGTCATTTTCAAATAGTTCAGACTCATCATGGGTTTGAACCATATTAACTGAAAAGACGTGCTCAGATTCAACATACTGGACTCCTTCAGAATCTGAAGATTGTAAAGAACTGGAAGAAAATTCTTCTTCCATATCTTCATTAAACATGTGGGATGTATCGTATCCCAAACCATGACAGGTTCGTTGATAAAACGGATTGCCACATAATGGTAATCGTCTACCATTGCCCTGATTGAGACATAACATAGTTTTCAAATCATATCCCATATTTTGGATAATCTTAAGAGATTGTTGACTATATCTGTCAATTCGGATTTTCCCTTTATCCTTCTCTTCGAGATTATCTGTTTGTATGACAGAAATATTTCTAGCCAAACCAAACACAATGTGACGCTTGTTTTTCTTATTAGACGGGATCACAAAATAAGATTCTTCATGACGTCTATAAGTTACACAAGCTTGTGATGATGAGGCAACAGGTAGTAAATAAGGAGTAGATGTTAGGAACCTCTGAGCATAGGGTCCAACATCGACATGAGGAGGAAAAGAATTCTCTTTATGGTTAATATATAAGGTTTCCTCTGTATTTATGTCAGTTTTATGTTGATGACTTTGATTATCAACAGATAAAGTCATTCTTTCAATAAATTTGGCAGTCATATACTCTAAAAGTAAATCTTCATTAAAATGAGAAAATATAGATTGATCAATATTTACATCATTGACAGACTGATTACTACGCTTTGGATTAATCATTAACGGATCGTCATCCATCTTCGGCGTAGACTTGCCCAGGTTGATAACTAGTGGCTCTGAATCAGTTGGATGAGAAATACTTCCTTTAACCTTGATCATGAGAGGCTGATCACTAGTGTTAGCTTGAACTCGACCTTTGATCGAAATCTTCACAGATTTATTTGACGTAGCTTGAGTTCTTCCTTTGACTTTAATCACCAAAGGTTTGCCATTGACAGGTTGGGGTTGAATTCGACCCTTAACCTTAATCTTCAAAGGTTAATCTTCTGAAGGTGATTGGTCTTATAAAATCGATTAGTCTTCTGAAGGCGATCGATCTTCAGCCATATCGGATATTTTTTTCACATGCTCCTATTTATAGAGTATTGAATCAGAGAAATAATCTTTAACACCTTTAAAAGGATTGAGATATACAAATTCAGTCTTCACAACCCCCTGAGAATCCACATACTTGAAGCATTGGTGGAGAGTCGAAGGAACAATGTTATGTTCATGTATCCATGGTCTTCCGAGGAGGATGTTATAAGATACATCTGAATTGATAACATAGAAAGTTGCCATGGTTCGAAGATCACCTATTTGAATCTTCAGACGAATTTCCCCCAATGGTTTACTTCTTCCAGAATTGAAACCAACAATTGTCGTACTAGTGTAAGTCAACTCACTAGTAGGAATCCTCAATGGTCGTAGCATACTCTGGAGAATAATGCTAATGGAAGACCCAGGATCGATGTAAATTTTGTCAATTTCAGTAGAGTTAATATACCCTGTATAACACAAAGGCCTGTCATATCGATTATGCTTCAACAACATATCCTCTTATGTGAAAGTAATGTTAAGAATTGATTCCATCATACTGTGACATTGGGGATACGACACCGGTGTATTATCAGGACTTTTGAGCTGAGCTAAGCATGAATCTGCTTGTAGTAATGCTTCGCTCAATATTTCTCGACTTTCTTTAGAAAGATGGAGTAACTCAAAGATGGAAAGTCTAGCCGAAGTATTGGCTAATTGGGCTAGAATGTCAAATTTATAGGGTTTCATCAACCCTTGATTTGAACCAGATTTCAGTTGGACGTCAAAACGTACTGTCTTCTGTTTTCCTTTTTCAACTACTGATGGTTTAGAAGGTCTTGCCTCAGCAGGAATAGAAGATGACTGAGTTGGCAGTGTTTCAGCAACATCATCCGCTTCTTTGGAAGTTTCCTTGTAATCTTTGTGGTAGTCTTTTCCAGACCTTGTACCAGCAAAAGTCTCTTCTTCAGACTCAGGAGAATGAAGTACCATATTACAGGATTTAGTCTTCTTCCCCTTAGTCTTCATTTTATGGGGATTTTTACGAGGAACCTCGAATCCCAATCCGACGAAAAATTTCAGACCTTGAATTTGTAAAGGAACTCGCATACCTTTACCATAGTTCAAGCCTTTCGCTTTTTGAAAGTCATAGCCTATCTTTTTCATGAGATGAACCGATTGTTGACTGTACATGTGAGTGGGTAGCGGACTTTCAACGGATGGTCCAATAGATGAAGAAGGAATAGAGACCCCTGTAGTCGCAAGGGTAGAAACGTTCGGTGCAGGAGGTAAAATCCCAACCGAAGCTTTCTCGTAAGCATCAAAAACTTATTGTGCCCTATATAAAAGGATACTATTCATGGCTAACCATTGCCGATGAGTAAGCTTTAGTTTGGTAGGAGGAGCCAAACTTGGAGGGCATATGTTCAGACCCCTTAGCCTATCTTCCAAAGGGATGTCATCCCACAGATGATCAGAATTATCATGATCTGTGGTAACAACATGAGAAATCATATTGCAGGTCTGACTTTTTTACCTTTCTTGGATTTTGAAATTTTACTTTCATGTTCTATTTCAGGTATTAGTCAGGGTGTACCCACATGATTTCACCATTTTTCAAGGTGAGAGGCATTAATTCTTCACTTTGATCTCTGGCTGGTGGAAGATTCACAATCTTCATTGTCGCCTTCGGAATCGGGATAACTCCATCAGGAACTTGATGTAGAGGAAAACCTCCAAATTGAAGAGAAATTATATTAGTTGTGACTGTATGCTCATCATAAGTTAAAGCGATAGCTTTAGCATTTATCAGCTCTTGAATCTTCTTCTTTAAAACATAGCAAGCTTTAGTAGGATGATTTATGTATCTATGATAGATACAATATTTGGGATTATCAGTCAAATCTACCTCATTAGGTCGTTTTGGCTCTGGAATCTGGAGTTTACCACTTTTCACGAGACATTGGAATATCCCAAGAATATCACTGTCATCGAAAGAGTACTCTTCTTTCGGCTTAGAAGACTCCGGATTACTTGGTGTAGTTTTGGATTTTGAAAGGTTTACCACCAGGATTTCCTTTTCTTTTCCATTGCAATTACCAGAATTGTTACCTGAAGAGGCTTTCTTTCCCTTATCTTCTGAGGCGAAGATCATCCCATGTTCACAAGCCAATCTACCATTGGTCTCGGCTAAAACTGCTGCTATAATAAATGAGGCCCAATCTGTGAATTGAAAGCCTGTAAAAACAGCGATGGTTGGTCACAGATTCATTTTGCATGTATCAATCAATGCTGAATCTGGCATATCAGAAGGCATTTTCAAAGTAGCCTGTCGGAAATGTTCAATAAACGTCCGAGTATCCTCATTTTCTTTTTGTTTAATTTCTATTAAGGAAGACATATTCATGTCCATCCCTTCTTCATAGAAACGAGAGAGAAATATTTCTTTAAACTCGTCAAAAGACGATATGTAATTGTCGGGTAGACTGCGATACCAGTCGTATGCTGAACCCGTCAAACACCCTATGAAGACTCGGGTGAGAAGAGCATCATTCTTCTGTAGATGCCCAGTCATAATATCAAAATAATTGATATATTGACTTGGAGAAGCCTTTCCATCAAATAATATCATAGATTGTGGCTTAAATTTAGGAGGAAAGGGCACATCATTCCAGTGGGGAGGATAAGGTTGTTTGATCCCTAACATCTGGAGCTGATCTTTGTGCTTAAGAACCTCAAACTGTGCTTTTAACTCCCGAACAGCTTGAATAGCTTCATTAGTTTGAGAGTGTATGTTTGATTGAATAGTGGTTGGATGTATCGTAACCCCCATCGGAGGTGATACATCTTCTGGAATGAGAGGATCTGGAGATACGGAGTTTTGATTGATAGCAGGCACTTGACTCAGATTATTCAAAGGTATGTCAACCCGTTGACTATCTTGAGTTTGCGCTGCTACTTGCACCGGTGTTACCACTGCTGGTTGGACTGTTTGCTGATTCGTTATTAACTGATGTATATTTTGCATCATTGTAAGCATATCTTTTAGCGATTGTTCCACCGCAGAAAGATGTTGTTCTGTATGAGAAGTAGACGTCTCATGTTCTTCTCCGATAGCATAAGATTCAACTTCTCTTGAACTTACAGAGGGATTGGTGTACAGATATGAATCAACGCTATCAGTTTCTGACTCCAAGTACTGGGTACCCCCAGCCTTGAATCTGAAGAATGCTTATTTAAAGCTCGTTGATTACTTGACCGAGTATGTTGATATACTCCTTCAAAAGAGTCAAGGATTCGGTTGAACCGTTGTTGGCCTGGAGTCTGGGACGAATTGCATCTTGAACGTTGTCCTCTATTGATATGAGATGCCATATTGACTGATGCATAGGATAACTCATGTTCTTGGTCATCAATTTGTTGCTGAGGTATGTTATAGCTTAATCGGTCGAAAACTGACCGTTTAGTAGTAGAACAACAACATTTGATTACAATTTGGTGACACTCACAATGATGGTCTTCTTGAGAGAGTGTCACAGGAGATTTTCTGTTTTTATGCTTTTGCACAAGTAGCTCGCGTAAATCAGAAGAATTAGAAGGTAATATTTTCTTTTTTACATTTGGGACAGAGAAATATTTAGTCCCTTGTGTAAAAAGAAGATTACTAGCTTCATTGGCAAAAAAAAATTGTGCATTTTTATGCGCCTGAAGTTGTGTGCGTAAATCTGAAATTGATTTGTGTGCACTGAGAACACCATCAGCATTGCGCGTAATCCTAAGATTAAGCACTTTGCTTAAAGCAGCATTAGAGGATTGTTGGCGTAAAATAGAAGTTTTGCCAACATTTCTTGTCTCCTTGGATAAATCAAAAGAATTGTTTATCATAGGAAACTTGTTTTTACGCTGTACGCATGTAGGCAAGTTCACTTTAGATGCAAAAGCACCATTGTGAAATTTATCTACCATATCACCGACAGGAGATTTGCCTTTACGCGTATACCGCAAAATAGGAGTATCCGCCACGTCACAGACGGAAGATTTGCCTTTACGTGTATAGCGCAAGACAGAATTGTCTACCACGTCACAGACGGGAGACTAAATTTTACGCACAGGACGCAACACTGAAGTAGGGACTGCCTCGTCACAGATGGGAGCCCCAACAATAGGAGTGGGAAGAATTCCCTTGCCTTCAGACACAACGAAGAGATCAGATGGTGCTTTGGACTTAGGAATTCAAACTTTGAGCACCTTTTGTGAATTTTGAACATTGGAGCAGCGAGTACTACCCCCAGTTCGGAGCATTTTTTCGTAAGCAGTCTGGTCAAATTGAACAACCAGAGTCTTCTTCGTCGATCCAATCGACACATCATCATATTGAGCAATTGCTTTCTCATCGGAGGAGAAAGTCGTCCCCAGCAGAGTCGTCATTTTGTTTCACTTAACAAAATTCCCTTAAAATGCTTTTGAAAGAAAACGAGAAAAAGTGTATAAGAGTACAAGTAGTTTCTGGGAAGTATTGCTATGGAAGTCTGATATGAGAGCGATCACTTTGTTCCTTGGACCACATGATGATGATGAAGAGAACTGCTTGGAGAATAACAACTGGAAGAACTAAGTCACCAGAAAGGTATCGACACAATTGGCACCGATGGCACAATCGAATGCTTTCCTGCTTTGCTTCACTCTGTTCTTGAGAAAAAGTTGAAGAGAAATGCTCTGGAAAATCACTTTGCTCTGAAAGTATCTGGGCTCCAAAAATCTTGTACCTCTTTTTTAAGGAGTCTTTATATAGACTTGTCTTCTGTGCGTAAAAAGCTTCAATGTTGGGTCTTTACGCAGGCTATTAGGATAACTGTCACCCACGTACAGAAATTAGCCTCTACGCATGTTGAAACGTGTCCCACAATTCAATAAAATAAGGAGAACACGTACACACATTCTTCGAGAAGTGTGGCATGAAGGACACGTCAGAAAGCTACGTTTCCACATAATCAGGACAAACTGTGCATTAAAAATATTGTTAAAACATGTCCAAGCGTAAAATAGCTCAAAGTGAGCTTCCTGCGTAAAGTGGCTAAAAAATAGCCTCGAGCGTAAAAGGCTCAAATAAACTCTACGCGCGCAAAAAAGAGTAGCTGAGATAGACTTGAGCGTAAAAGCTCAAATAACTCTTATGCGTAAAGAGGAAGCTGTGCCTCAAGCGTAAAGCCGCCCATTGGCACGCTAAACAACAAACTCTTTGGCTTCTGTGCATTTATTTTATCAGAAAATCCATCTGTCAGAATAGAATCTTCATGCATTAAATGCTGCATGAACAACTCATTCGCGTAGAAAGTTAAACTGTTCTCCGCATAAAGTCCGAATGTAAGGCTTGCGTAGAGTTTTGAGTTTGACTCAGTTTGACCTTTACGTAAAGTCTTATTTGGAATTATCCTTGCGTAAATATCTCAATCTCTTTGACTTGGTCTTCAAATTTTATTTACGCTTCTACAGATGTTAGATAATCAGTAACTCGATTACGCGATCAAGATATAGTAAGATGCGACAAATCGATAAAACGATGTGCTGCATATAGAAAAGTCTGTTGTGAACTTGGATATATGCGATGCGAGTTAAGTTGACGATGATACATATATTCAAAGTTAACCCTCACATTATTGAAATTGATACGCAAGAAAATATAAACCTAATGTTAGAATACAAAATGGAGCGGACCCACGATATCGAGATTTTTGTAAAAAAAAAATACGAGAATGTCAAACTGGTTGATCATAAACTTTATGATTGATCATGCGAGACTATAAAGTCATCAACAATTATTTTGGTGCGTATAGCATTTCGGATGTTGACCGTGGGAAGATAGACTCGAACTCGATACGAATAGATATTTTATGAATTGCAGAATCATCAGCGGTAGTGCATGAATTATTCAGAGGATAGTTGTACCTCAGTCGCGCATGTAGAAATGGTTATGTTTGGATTTGGGTATAGTCCCATAGAATTCGTTGGGACGTGATTTGGCTCCGAAATAAGATATAGAATGGTTCGTAGTAACTATCATTCGTTAATGATCCATAATTATCGAACATAGCTTCGGGGCAGCTGACCCTAGAAGACTTGACCGCCAAATTATACCATAAGATGACCCATACGATGTCGTGTATGGAATTACGTCGAAAATAAATTTGATATGGTGCATGTTGATGATAAGTTTAGGCGATCAAGTAATTGTTTTGAAAATTGATGAAACAACTTCGGCTGAGAAGTATATAGTCAATTTTTGAGGATTGGTCGGATGAATGCTTAAATGATTATGTTGGTTGACGATCAAATTAGAAATTCACAAACGAACTTGATGATATAGATAGGTGATTTTAAGAATCGTGTTATGTGCGAGAGCACGGGATAAGGGAATGACGCTCGGATTGCGTTGTTAAAATTTGGATTGGTAATTTGGCTAGAAATTTTCTACTCGATAGAATCGAACATAAGACCTATCGTAAAAGACCTTTGTGTCGGAACGATTGTTTCCTTTGAGCACGGTCATCTCGAGTCAAATAATTGTGTCAAAAAGATCGTTGCCTTGGAGCATCGTCGATTTGAGTTGTGTCGGGAGAATTTAAGCACGATGTCTGGGTAAGTTGCCTAGTGGGGGTAGCCCTGAATGTTGATGTATTTGCAAGTCAGCAAAGGAAAATCATATCAAAGATGAGTTACAAAGTGAGACTTCAGAAATAGTTGGACGACGACTTTGAATGCAACACATTGCGGAGACTTGTTGCGAACGGGTGCGCGATGACTTGATGCAACACATAGATTTGATGGTTAGTATAAAACTTATGAAAATGAGAAATATGATTTTGAATCGCGTCTCATACGGTGAATTTTGTTGGATGATCATGTATATATCGAATATGCATATGTGATAGAATCGTGAGAACAAACACTAGAGATAAAGTCCGATCGAGAGTACGAGATGGTAAATATTTGAAGATTAAAAATTTACTTGTTAGCTTTGTTCTAATTTTCTACTACTGGGCTTGGCTGAAATACATATTGGTGGGACGCTTAAAATATAGGTATGATCCAAACCAAATTGTATGCTGAATTCAAATTGAGCTACATGAAAAGGATTATGGTATGTTAACAAAAGCTTGCACGAATATTAAAACAAAACATCGATAGTGAACGAGGTCGTGAAACGATCGAGAAAAACACTTGGATTGAGTGTTGGTTTCGGTTCAAAGATGAACCTTATTTTCAGTAGTATATTATGTAATGCCCCACACCGGACGGTGCATTATGATGAGTCATTGACTCGAAGAGTTACGTTGACCCGAGAAATACATCGAGTCGGATTGCAAGTGTTACGTTGGCTTGAAAGAAAAACCATTAAGTCGGTTCGAAGATCCAATAAATCGAATCGATGCAAAGCATAAATTCGACTCGAATAAGTATTAATTTTAGTTGATTTCGTGTGCAGGCTAAGCTTTTATGCTGAATTATAATAGCTCGATCTTTTGCCTTTTTTGCAACGGATTTGCCAAAACCAAAGCATCGCCTCGCAATAGACTGAGGCATGGGCACGGTAGGCTGAATCAGTTAGGTAGTTCGATGGAGCACGAAGTGCTCAAATAGCTAAGTAAAATTTGGCCATGCAAAAAGTTAAAGAATCGAGCCGTATAGGCTCGGTAAAATGACAAGGCGTATCGGCATAAGGTGAGAGGACTTTGACCTTTCTTTCCTACTCCGTCATGTCTAATTAAAATATACCGTTGTATGCTAAGTTAACCTATCGAGTCCATGGGCGTGGCTTGATTGAGAGTAAATTATAGTGCGTGTTGAACACTAAGATATAATAATTGAATTAAAATGTGCATCAAATGTATAAGTCACCATAGAATATCAAAATACCGCAACAACGAGTGCATCAGTGCACAAGCCACGAGAATATAGGATAACTGTATCGGCGAGTGCATCAAATGCACGAGTCACGTAATATTGAACAATTGAATCGAAACATGCCTTGAGGTATGAGTCGAAGAACATCTATCAAATGCGTGCCTC
The DNA here is from genome assembly GCA_029216955.1 of Iris pallida. NCBI lineage: Eukaryota > Viridiplantae > Streptophyta > Magnoliopsida > Asparagales > Iridaceae > Iris > Iris pallida. The sequence goes on from JANAVB010007399.1 coordinate 51,959,417, forward strand.
CATGCACGAGTTGGAATGGCTAGAACGTTGAATACTCTATCAAGGCATGTCTCAGTGCACGAGTCGGAGGGAAAGAATATAAGTCTAGCACATTGAAAGATATACTTCGTGTGTGAAGTAAGCAGTTGTAGCACAAATGCTACGGAACTGTCAAATATAGTATGTTGCCTTGAAATGTTTGGGACCTTCGGGTCGTTCACTTGGATATTGAATCGAGGCAACAAAACATCGAAAGAAAGAATAAAATGATACAAACAAAAGAATGTGAGAAAAGAAAGAAAGCGTGTGAGAAAAGAAAAAAAGAAAGAATGTGAGAAATGCAAGAGGATGTGAAGTCTGAGTTTCAGACTCAGACTATGTTTAGTTGTATGAGTTAGAAGCATATTTGCATGTTCGAATGGACTTGAGATGGTAGGCGTATTCACTTTGCGTCGGTGTAAGGCTGAGTACGTCAATGTTGGTAAGAAAATGCCATAAAACAACATGAGATTAATATATGTTGCCTGCTTACTTATGCGAATCAAGATAACATGCTTGCAATGAAATACATGCTTTACTGCTTTTGTATACCATGAAATCGATCCTAGGGTAAAGATAAAAAGATCACAAGTTAAGCTGCTTGATTCATTGATTTACTTAATATCTGTTTAGTAAAGTGAGTCTGATTAGTACGCGAGAGAATTAATACTGATCTCCCACCAGATTGCTTGTAGGACGTAGGTAATGGTTTGCTCGCGGTGGGGCATCGCTTGGACACACTGAGGTATAAAATGCCATAGTATTTTGAAGAGTACGATCTCAATGACGCTCAAACTTGCAACAGGTGATACGATCGAGATATAAAAAAACATGATATATGGCATGATGAAATCCTTTGTGGGCTAGAGAGAACTTAAGTGTTTGTAGGTCCTAAAAATCAAGTTGCACCCATCAAAAAAGCAATAAAAATTAAATTGTGCACCCTTCAAATGAACTACACAGGAAACAGATTGCGCAACAACTCAACTGCGCACCCATCCAAGCGCGCTAGTTGACATGGTCGCGTCATCATTATCTGACAGAAAATCAGATCTTCTGACAGCTGACAGCCCGAAGAACGAGAAAACTATTCGTTTCTCGTGCAGCATAGCGTTCAAGGACAGCTGTACAACCGGCGTAAGCTACCAGCCCGATCGAAGCGCAGTCTGCCAGATTCCCTGCAGCACAGTTCAATCCCAGCGCAGTCTGAAGCCAGTGTAGTTCATGTGGCGTACTCCATCAAGACAACTGATATTTTGTACGTGGCATACATGCCATCAATTGCTCACCACGTGGCAACCGTTTGTACTCGATCTTGCGCATTTCAATCAAACAATGCCATGTGTCTAATACAGTTGAGCCACGATCGAGTAACTGCCAGCACAGTTCGCTGCTTGCGCAGTCCAATGTCTGCGCAATGCATCCCGTGCAATCCAGAATAACTAAAAATTAGTTATTTCCAGAACTCTATAAATAGAGTTTCAAGTCCTTCATAGGGGGAATCAGAAAAATTAGAATCAAGATCAGATCATCACCAGGGATCAGGAGTTCTTGCCAAAGTGCTGCTACATTCTTCAGAGGCTATCGTCTTCAAAGTTCACATCGTCCAAGGGATAAAGCGATCATTTTCAGATCGGATTCCTATAGTTGTACTTTTCCAGAATTCAATTGTATTCTTCTTACAAAGTTTGTGAAATAAAGAACACTTTTGTTTTTGTAAACAAAATGGCGACTCTGCTGGGGACGACTTTCTCCTCCGACGAGGAAGTGACAACTCAATGTGACGTTGCGTCTATCGGAAAGACGCAGAAGACGCTGGTTGTAAAGGTTAACCAAACGGCCTACGAGGCGATGATCAACTCCGGGACTACTCGTCGCACTGCGACTTCTGCCAAGAGCAAAGTCTGTTCAGTGTGGACTCCAAAGTCCTCTGCACAATCCTCTGCACAATCTTCTGCGTAGTCTACTGTCTCTGCTTCCAAAACTGCTGTGCAGTCTGCTGCCTCTACTGCCCATGCGCAGTATACTGCTCCCCTTGCCAGTGCATAAACCACTTCCTATACTGCTCTGGCAAAGTGTAAGACTCCTATTCCCCTGGCGCACTTGGCTGCAACTCTTCCTGCGCAGTCTACCACTCCATCAACCTGAGTGCAACTCAAGCACTCTGAAGTCAAGACTCCTGCTGCGCAAGCTACAGTGTCTGTGGCCAAAAGGCTATCTGTCAAAGCTTCTCTTGCGCAACCAACCAATGCGCCTACTGCCACTTCAACCCCTGCGCAAACTGTGCTAGCGCAGTCTAAGAGGGATAGCCTTTTGGATAATCTTCCTTCTTCTCACAGCAAGGAGAAAAACTCTGCTCCGCTTTCCAAGCACCCTGTTGCTCCAGCACAATCCACTGGGGGTAGTCTGTTGACTGTTCCTCCTCCTCCTCAGAACAAAGAAAAAGGTCCGTTGGTCTTTTCTCAAACTTTCTTGTTCCATAACATGGAAGACAACAGAGGGAAATGCTCTTTAGCCAACCCTTCTTCACAAAACAAAGGGAAAAAGTCCTTTGGTCTTTTCTCAGTCTTCCTCGGTTTTTACCGTAGGAGATCAATCTGAACGTGCTTCGGCACCAATCAGTACAAGAACTCTCTCAAACAAGAGTTCTTCTTCCTTCATTGCCAAAGGGAAGTGTACTGATCAAAGAGGTATTCTGCCTACTCTGGTAGCAGAATTCCAAGATCTTCCGACTCTCAGGATATCCCGCTCAAAATAGGGAAAATTACTGGTGTCTCAGACAGAAATCCCTAGGGGTGAATTTGCTGATCTAAGGACTTATCTCAATAGACCAACTTCGGCGAAACGCAAACAGCCAATGCCGAAGATCAACCTGCATCAGAGGCAAACTTCCAAGATAAAGATTCATGACACCTATGCTAATGAGGTAGTACTTCTTTATATACTCATGGAACAAAACATCTGAAGAACCAGAACCATGTTCCGAATGTTGTCAAAGAACATATCCTCGAACTTCTTCTCGTCCCGTCATTGTTCCTGATCTCCGAGAGCACCTCAAGCAAAAACGGGACAACATCTCAACACCTCCAGTTCAACCACTTGGCCACCATTGTAATCACAAGATTGTCATCAAGTACTGTTGCCAGACAACAAAACGATCTGTCTTCGATCGTTTAAATTTTGCAACGTCTGAACCTATGTCAGAAGATGAAGACGAAGTGTTGTACGCTTCCGTCAACATGACTTCTCGAGACACTGGGGGTAGGAAGTGCTCCAAGCACGGCAAGCCTCGCAAGCCCAGCCAGCGGTATTTAGATTTACTCCAAGAATCTTCTGAAAGAGTATTCCAGCATACCAGATCCCGAAGCCGAGATACAATCGGTCAAAGGAATCTTCTCCAAGATCCTTCCGGTCATCTCCCTCTTTCTAACTTAGGAGATGATTCTTTCTTCGACTATGATGCATACAGCAAAAGTTCTGAACAGACAGTGTCCTCTACTGTACCTAGAGAAGTGACAGCTTATGTTGTCAGTGAAGACCCAGATGCTTCTAGTTCGGCTAGTCAAGAACAACGAATAGCTGCATTAGAAGACAAGCTGAAGACCACGGCTGAAATGGTTGCAAGTATGCATTCTATTATCGTAGCCCAACATACAGTACCACCGACTGTACCTGCTGTAAATCCTGAGATCATAGCATCGTCGGTGCCTGTCAATGCAGGGCTGGGGGTAGTATCTCCTCAAATACCCCCTGTACAGATTCAACGTACACCCAGTCAGTCAGGTGCTGGGGGTAGTGCTTACCACGCTGTTCCTCCCCCTAACACTCTGATTCAGCCTGCTCCTTCTGCATCATTGGAGGATGCTAACGAAGCTGTCAAACTCTTGTGCACTCAATTCGAGGCCTTCAAAGAGAAGGACAACTTACAGAGATTGGGAATCAAACAACCCTACCCAGTTGAATGGAAGGATGTACCATTTTCTTCAAAGTACAAAATCCCTACAATTTTGCTATTTGATGGCAGCACTTCTCCCAGTCAGTTCATTAACCACTTTGAGGTAATGACTGTTCAACTTCATCCAAATGACGCTCTTCTTACCAGGGTGTTCGTCGGCTGTTTAGCTGGTATAGCATACGACTGGTACAGAAGCTTGCTCGATGGCTGTATCACCTCTTTCTCAGGTTTGAAACAAATCATCTTAGAGCGATTCTATGAGGGGATCAACGACATGACCTTGTCAGCCCTCAACAAGATCAAACAAAGACACAATGAAACCGCTGAGATTTTCATTGAAAGGTTCCGCCGAGAAGCTTTAAAAATGCCTCCTGGAACTCCGATCGCTGTCACTATAGACACCTGCAAGGCAAATCTTTTGCCTATCATCAGCATGTGGACGGGGTCAACTCAGTTCCAAGACTGGCTATACTTCATTGTCAATGCTAAAGCAGCTGAAGTTAGTACTGACAAATTCAAGCAATTGGGGGTACATATGTCTAACCCCGACTGGGATGAACACCCGACAGCCAGTAGCGGTAATCGCCAGAACAACCGCAAGGGAAAGGAGACTTTGAATATCAATCTGAAGAACAAAGAATCTCTGGCTGTCAACGTAGCTCCACCTACGTCTACTTCTACTCCTTCTGCCCTTCCACCAAGGGAACCTCATCCGAAAATAGAGTACTCCTTTGACGAAAACGACACTGTGAGCATCTTCGATTGCTTGATCAAAAGCAATAAGCTCCAACTCCCAGACCTGAAGAAGCCTGATGAGGTCGGTAAGACTGATCATCCCAAATATTGGGTCTATCACAGGTTCATTGGGCATCCCACTCGATCATGTTATGTGCTCAAAGGCAAGATTCAAGAGCTAGTCAACGCTGGTGTTGTCACTCTGCAGCAAGACGAGAAGACAGTTACCGCAAACATGGTCTCAGTACAGTTTGCTAACTTCCCTCCACAGATGGTACATCACGGTGTCATCCCTATTCCCAAGGCCACTCTTGAGATCGAGAATCTTCCTCCTCCACAAAGTGAAGGTCTCGTCCCCTTATTCCTTGATAATGGTAAGATTATGTGGATCCACCCGGATCTTGTTTCTGAATTCAAGGCTCATTCTAAGCAAAAAGACCGCTCTAAGGGCAAAACAAAGATCTGTAATATGATGTCTTTTGACCCCATAGTTGACGAAGAAATCCTGCTGGGTACCAGATCAGGGAAAGCCTATCGACGGGAACTTCCCGAGACTCAAGAAAATCCTGCTTCTTCTTCTGAGTCTGCTCCAGTATAACCTGTTTCTACTGAGGGCATCCCTGCTGTGCCTTCACCGGTTGTAGAATCCATTCCCCCTAAGCAAACAGCAGCCGACAAAGGCAAACAACAAGTCCGCTTCGACAAACCTTTGAAGAAGTCATCTCCTTCTGGACTTAAAAAGCCATACAACTTTGATATTTTGGCCCAACTAGCTAATACACCGGCCAGGCTGTCAATCTTCGAGCTCTTGCGTCTCTCCAAAGAAACTCGAGAAACTCTGAGTGAAGCTCTCATGCAGGCAGAAACCTGTCTAACCCTTCTGAAGAAGCCGAAGGCAGAGCCGGTCTCTTGCCTCTATTGTCACAGTGTATTGGAGTTAATTCCAAACATTACCTTCACACAGGATGATATGCTGATGGAAGACAATAGACATGACCGTCCTCTATACTATACATGATATGTCGACTCGATAAAGGTCAATCGTATTTTGATAGATCCTGGGTCTGCCCTCAGCATCATGCCAAAGACAATGTTAGATGCACTGAAGATCCCAATACATAGTCTTTCCAGTACAATCACCACCATCCTGGGGTTCAACCAAGGAAGAAGTGAGCCTCTGGGCAAGATTTGCCTAAAACTCCAAATAGGCAATCCCCGCACAAAGGTGACCTTCTACATTATAGACAACCATGGTTGCTCTTACAATGCTCTTTTGGGGAAACCATTCCTTCACGAGCACAACATTGTTCCTTCGACTCTCCATCAATGTTTTAAATACGTTGATGACAATGGAGAGGTTCAAAAAGAGGTTGCGGATCTCTATCCTTTCAAAGGTGTCGAAGCATATTGCAACGATGCTCGCATGTATAAGGATGAGTTCATGAAGGTAGTACTGACTCTGGACACTGAAGAAGAACAAGAAGCAGTGCCCAATGACACTCTTATCATACCTGTCAAAGGGCGTGTTTCTCGTCCTCAATCCTCCAAACCATTGGCTATTCACTTGCCAGTCCAGAAGCAACCAACTGATGGTGGTCAAGATCAAAGGGAGCTCACCTCTTCTGAGCCACTTGTTATCGACCTATGTCGTAACAAAGAAAAAAGGCAGGTCACCTCTTCTGAGCCACTTATTATTGATTTATCTCATAACAAGGATAAAAGGGAGCTCACCTCCTCTGAGCTGCTTGTTATTGACCTCCGTCGTAACAAGTCCAATCCTCCTCCATGTTTTTCTTCTCCCCCTCTTGTAATCAATCTGACCAAGCCTGCTAAGGCTAAAGGTCCTGTTGTAAATACAGATATACAAATCAATGAAAAAGCATCTCCTTTCCAGTATACTGATGTCATTTATCATGCTAAGTGCTATTTGGATATGTTAGATAGCTTTCAGTCATTTACAATGGGAGTTGTACAGTCTCTTCAAATAGAGGTTTTACTCGAACACCCAGATGATTCATACTTTATTGTCCCTTCTCGAAAGAGAGGCGAGAGTTCGATACTTTTTAGTAAAGGACCAGAACAAAAATTCAGTTATACGGATGATAACAAAAGTAACGATACGGGGCATCTTCAACTTCGTCGTTACAGTCAACAATCAAAAGACATCATCCGAAAGATGGGTTATGACTTCAAGAATGGCCTCAACTACGGTAAGGATAGAAGAACTCCTATCCGTACGGTTGTTCCGAAAGGAAAATCAGAGATGTACCATAGCAAGACCAAAAGAGGTCTCGGATATACTTCACCACCGATATTATCCCCAGCAGCCTCCGAATCCGATAGTGAAGAGCGCTCTAACTCTTCTGATTCCAGATCATGGGATTCTGACACCAGCATTGGTCAGGTTCATCGGCTGATCGTATCTTCTAATATGGTCTCTGTCGAACTTCCAAAAGGATATGACGAGGATATTAAAGAAAATCTTGAAACAGATCCTTGGGCTCAAACGAATGGATACTCAATAGAAACTCCGATTCGAACAAAGGGAACCTCCAACCGAAGATCAATTGCTCCAAATTGACATAGGAGAAAGCGGGTCACCTCGTCCAATATTCATCAGTAAGAACCTTCCAGAGGCAGATAAGCAAGAATTAATTCTTCTTATTCAAGAATACATTGGTGTCTTTGCCTGGAGATATAAAGATATGCCAGGTCTAGATCCCAAAGTTGCTACTCATAAATTGAATATCTTGCCTAATATAAAGCCAGTCAAACAGCAACAACGGTACTTCAAGCCAGAAATGATGGATGCAATCGACGATGAAGTCAAAAAGTTCATCGCTTGTGACTTTATCCGAGAAGAACAACATCCAGATTGGGTAGCCAATGTCGTTCCAGTCCTGAAGAAAACCGGCAAAGTTTGTGTTTGCATCGACTTTCGGGATCTTAATGAAGCCTGTCCAAAAGACGAGTTTCCTCTCCCTATCACGGACGTCATGATTGACAACACCTGTGGGTTCAAGCGAATATCCTTCATGGACGGATTCTCTGGATACAATCAGATTCGGATGAATCCTGAAGATGAAAAACATACTTCTTTTTGCACTCCTCGCGAAGTCTACTGCTTTACCGTAATGCCATTTGGTCTCAAGAACGCTGGCACAACTTACCAACGAGCCATGAGTACCATCTTTCGAGATCATCTTCGTAAGACTGTTGAATGCTATATGGACGATATTGCTGTTAAAAGTCGTCTAAAGGAAGATCACATCTAAGACTTGAGAACTATTTTCAATCTGATGCGCCAACATCAACTCAAAATGAATTCCACCAAGTCATTCTTGGGTGTCTCTAGTGGTAAATTTCTCGGCTTCGTCATTACCTCTAAAGGTATACACGTGGATCCCGAGAAGATCAAAGCCATTCAAGAGATGCGTCCTCCACGCAATCTAAAAGAGCTACGAGGATTCCAAGGTCGACTTGCGTACATCAAGAGATTCATCTCGAATCTGTCTGGATGCTACAGACCATTTACTCAACTAATGAAGAAGGGTGTATCTTTCATTTGGACCGAAGAATGTCAACGAGCATTTGACGACATAAAACAGTATCTTATGAACCCACCAGTCTTGGTGCCACCGATATCAGGCATACCATTCTTAATGTATGTCCGTACTATGGATCATTCATTGGGTGCTTTACTTGTCCAAAAGAACAAAGAAGGCCATGAACAAGCCATCTATTATCTCAGTCGTACTATAATTGGTGCTGAACACCGTTATAGTCTGGTTGAAAAAGAATGCCTAGCTCTTATGTTTGCTATTCAAAAGACTCGATATTACATCATTGTCCAAACTATTCATGTCATATCCCGAGTTAATCCTCTTCGGGTATTGATGAAGAAAACTAGCACACTCAATTCTTGGCTGGCTACATGGGCCATTCTGCTAGCCCAATATGACATGGTATATGTTCCTCAAAAGTCTGTTAAAGGTCAAGCCCTGGCAGATTTCTTAGCAGCTCATCCTGTTCCAGAGACATCCAAACTTTATGATAAAATTCCAGACGAGACATTGGAATCAAATATGATCTCAGAAGAATTTCCTACTTAGCGTCTATTCTTTGACGGTGCATCCAGGATTGGACCCAATGGTGCCATTGTCGCAGGAGTTGGAGTTGTTCTCGTTTCTCCAGACGGGTCAACTATTCAAAGAGCCTACTCCCTAGATGAACCTTGCTCCAACAACGTGGCAGAATACAATGCTCTACTCATTGGCCTTCAATTAGCTAAACAACTAGACATCGAATATCTTGAAGTTTATGGTAACTCCAAGCTTGTTGTTAACCAGGTTAGAGGAACCTATGAAGTTCGCCATCAAGATCTAGTGCCTTACTATGAAGCATCAATCAACATGGCTACATCATTCAAAGCCTTCTTCATCGAATACGTTCGTCGAGCTTGCAATACTGAAGCAGATGCTTTAGCTAATCTTGCAGCAGTCTTAGCCATCCCTATCAAAAGACAGCAGGTGGTGGTTGTCTCTAATCGGGAATTGTTCTGCATCGAAAACAATCGTAATATTGAGTTCAGTAATCTTACTGAAGCCAATATTATCAGTGAAGATTGGAGAGCTCTCTTCATCGACTTCGTAGTTCATGACATACTTCCTGAAGATCCCAAGGAAGCTACGAGTATTCGTCGGCGGTCTCTACGATTCTACTATAATCAGACCACCAAAACTCTCTATCGACGGACTTATGATGGTCTTCTCTTACGCTGTCTTGCTGGTGATGAAGCGAAGCAAGTATTGTGTGAAGCTCACGATGGTGTTTGCGGAGCACATCAACCCGGTCCTAAGCTACAAGATCGTATCCGATGCATGGGTTATTACTGGTCCTCTATGGTATACGATGCCATCGAATATGCAAGAAAATGTCGAGCTTGTCAAATTTACGCAGATTTCATTCATCAACCATCAGAATTCCTTCATCCGACTGCTGCTTCCTGGCCTTTTGAAGCTTGGGGCATGGATATTATTGGTCCCATCAATCCTCCTTCTTCTAGGGGACATCGGTTCATACTAGCAATAACCGACTACTTCTCCAAATAGGCCGAAGCTATACCCTTGGCTGAAGTCAAAACCAGCAGCGTCATCAACTTCGTCAAACATTATGTCATCTATAGATTTGGTGTACCTCGACAAATCATTCATGACAATGGACCTCAATTCATCAGTCAAAAGTTCACAAGGTTCAGTGACGATCATCGAATTGATAATGTTACTTCAACAACCTACAATCCTGCTGCTAATGGCTTAGCTGAAGCTTTCAACAAGACTATCATCAAGCTCCTTAAGAAGTTTGTGTCTACTAACAAACGAAACTGGAGTGAAAAGCTTGGAGAATGTCTATGGGCCTACCGTACTACGGTCCGTAACCCTACAGGCTGTACACCCTTCTCTTTGGTGTACGGCTGTGAAGCAGTTCTACCCCTGGAACTTCAAATTCCGTCCTTAAGGATTGCCATTGCCAACGAACTCACTACAGAGAACAACGACCTTCTTCGACTCCAAGAATTAGAAGCGCTCGATGAAAAACGGCTATTGGCTCAACAGCATATTGAGCTATACCAAGCCCGCATCTCAAAGACCTTCAATCGCAAACTTAAGGTCAGAGCTTTTCATAAAGGAGAGCTCGTTCTAACCATCAGACGTCCTATGACTATGACTCACATAAGCAAGGGCAAGTTTGATGCGAAGTGGGAAGGGCCTTACGTTGTGAGCAAAGTCTTTTCAAATGGAGCCTATCAACTCTCAGAGCTAGACGGTCGAGTTGCAATGATGCCCATCAATAGAAAATTTTTAAAAAATACTATGTATGAATGTAATAGGGATTTCATGTAAATATGATCAGACAGTTCATAAATAAAGTTTGATTTTATTTCATCATGAATGACGTTACATAGTATCAAGGACAAGAATCACTATCTTCCTTTTTATAGACAGGACGAGGACCACTGCCATCCTTTTCAAAAATATAATCAGCAAAAGAGTCGAGAACATCCTTGCTCGAACCTACTAGGAATTTGCAAGCAGCCATCATCATGGCCTCTTTTTCTTCAGTCTTTCCTGGTTCAAAAATGAAGTCCAAGATGTCCCTTGGCGGCTTGGATGCAGATGAACCTTCGCCTGCCTCTGTCTGATTTGGCTGGGCCGGCTCGACTGGACGTTCTTCAGTAACTGCTTCAACCTTCGGGGCGATCTCAGCCTTCTTGGATGCATCTCCAGACGACATCTTTGTGTTGAAAAGTGAAAGTAATCATTCCATCTGATTTTCTGTTCTATTTATAGACAGAGACTCGTGAGATAATGAAGCGACACATTCATCCGACGGTTCGCCCGTTCATCATATTCATCTGACGGTTCGCCCGTTCATCACATTCATCTGACGGTTCGCCCGTTCATTACATTCATTTGACGGTTCGTCCATTCATCACATTCATCTGACGGTTCGCCCGTTCATTACATTCATTTGACGGTTCGCCCGTTCATCATATTCATCTGACGGTTCGCCCGTTCATTACATTCATTTGACGGTTCGCACGTTCATCACATTCATCTGACGGTTCGCCCGTTCATTACATTCATCCGACGGTTCTCCCGTTTATCACATTCATTTGACGGTTCGTCCGTTCATTACATTCATCCGACGGTTCACCCGTTCATTACATTCATTTGACGGTTCGCCCGTTTATTTCATCTATCTGACGGTTCATCCGTTCATTCCATTCATTTGACGGTCCATCCGTTCATCCTGATGATTCATTTCGTTCATATATTTTGACGATTCATCCATTTCGTTCAAATCAGCAACTTGTCATGTATTTGTTATCTTTGATTAAGTTGTCTACTGAAATAATGATATTCAACAAATTATATTCTGCCATGTCCATATTACCTCTGAGCAGATATAATAAATATAATTATTTTCTAAATCAAGAAATATATCATGTCTCGGACCTCTGAATATATTTTCTATCGCTATTATTTATATCCAAATGAGATATGCAATAAATAATAGAGCCACAAAGAAAATGTCTTTTTATTGATCAAAATTAAAAGACATTACAAAGTTACATGTCACAAAATAGAAAATACAAAAAGTCTTTCTATTCAGTTGGTGGAGTCATCAAGCTAGTCATCTGCTGCTTTAAAATCTGAAGTCGCTCCTCCCTAGAATCCATCACTCGCCTTCTAGCTTCCTCCATACCAGAATTTTCATCAAAAGTCGGTAGGGTTACTAGTCGACGGGAGATTTCAGCTTGATGAGTCGTGACATATTCATCTCTTTCCTGGGTCAGGGCGTCCAGTTGTTAAACCGTAGCTTGATGTTGTGTGACCTCATCTTCCAGAGCAAGCTGAACAAGTCTCAACTATTCTTGAAGACGGGCAGATTCTGCTTTTAGCTCAGCAACTTTCTTTCCATTCTCCTCAGCAGCAGATGCTATTATCTCTATTTGAGAGTTATACTCTAAAGACTTGGCAGTGAAAGTGTCCAAGATAATCTAGAAGTCAACTTTCGCAACTGCAGCCTCTTGAGACATCCTCTCAAACTCGACCTGTACCAAGGGCTCCACCTCCCCCCGATTCAGATCTTTGTAGATCTTAACCGATTCCTCTAGCTCATCCAGGATGTGTTCAAGGTAAGCAGCTTGCGCTTCATCACCTTGACTCCGGATGGCAGCTATCAGATAAGAGGTTGGACCCCTAACAGTTATGAAACCAATATCTTCTTTCCCCATCACCCTTTCTACTAAGGGTCCTAGGGAATTGAAGAAAAGGTTGGTAAAGGAACCGATTATGAATCTGTTAGTGGCAATGGCACCAGGAGTAGCAGCTACTCCCATGGACGTCGAAGCCGCAGGTGCCTGTACAGATGGACGTTCAGCTTCTTGCACGTGGGTGGAGGTCTCTCTGGATAAAGGAGCCATGGTAGAGCTCGTCGCCCCTCCCAGGTGTTCCTCTGCGAAATCAAACAAATACCATCAGTTGGCTGTCATTAGCAACTATCGAGAAGGATCAAAAGTAAGAGCAATCTTACCATTGCTGGGTCCAGGGACAAGTTTGTCCTCTGCTGACGCGAGTTGCAACCTCGCAGAAGTAGCCTCAGACATTACTGCCTGGCTACTACCTGCTTCGGAGCCGCCCGAAAAATGTCTGCTACCGCTGGCTATATCCTTTATTGGCACTATATCAGTGCATGTTGGAGGAATCGGAGAAGATTCAATTTCTGCATGGATAAAAATTTAGATGTCAGTCATTTAATCTATGAAAAGAAGATGGATAATATCATTTAGTACCTTTGGGATCAGCAATAGTACTTTTTCAGGTGCTACTTTTTTAACTGTATTTTTTTCCGGTGGTGTATATACATCAATATTTTCTTCTGGATTTTGAGTGTCATCAACAGCCTCTGTTGATGTGTCTTCATCATTTGCACTTTCTTCTGGTACTTCTTCACTATCAGATGCTGCGACCGGATCTACATCATCATGTAGACCGAAGTCGCAGTCATTCAGAGCATCGATCATTAATCGATCTTCTTCATCACGAAGTGTTCTCGGTGTAGCTAGAAGCTGGGTAGTCTCCACTGCAAGTGTAGGAGATCGCAATACTTCATCCTCTTTCTCCATGCCTTCCTCTCTGGTCTCTACAACCTCATCCCTCCTCTTTGGACTGAAAGCTTCGGGCTCAGGGACGGGTGTAGGAGATGACATTGTGATTCCGGCAACAGCACTAGCCACGACCGATGACAGAGGTCTTGGAGGGCTGGCCACTTTTCTTCTGACAACTATCCTCTTTCTGTGTAGAGGTCGCTCCGGACTCTCTACATCTATAACATTTTCTTGTCATTGAATAGAGGTCGGAGTTGTCACCTCTTCTCTTTGAGTTGACTCGACCTGCTGTCGAGATTGTGATCGGGTGGTAACCCTTTCCGATGATTCCAAGACAAGCTTCTTCTTAGCAACTGGAGAAGAAGGTTCTTCTATCCTTCTTTTCCTCTCCTTGGTTAGAGATCTGACAACTTTCAAGGATATGCACAATGGCTCATTGACTTCTTCAGGGAAGTTGGCTTCCCTAGAAGCTTCCAACGGTGCATCGGCCGGTTCACGCTCTTCATCGTTGCCAGGAGCCGACACAACAGTTGCTCCTTTCTTTAATCGGGCTACTGCCGCAAAGCTGTCGGCGAGACTGAAGTTCTCGGCAAAGGTATTCGCTGATGTATAGAAAAGTGAATATGTATATAGCATCCTAGGACCATGATCACTCTTCATCGGCATCGAGAATGTTGTTCTTGTGTCTCAAGCATTATAATAAGCCCAAGCCCGGGCTCCATCAATCAGATAAACTTTTTCTTGTAGGCACGTGATGGCGTTGCCTACATGAAACTGGTCATAGCCGAATTGGCGGGTAAAACGGCTGGACAGATAGGGCTCCAAATAACATTCGTCTTCAAATCTGTAGACCAGGTGTGACGGCCGGATTGACCTCAGCCAATCAAAAACTGCATGACCCAAAGGATGCCTCCCAGAGTCGACCATATTTGAAGATATGTGCTCGTAGCCAGCCGGAGGGGGAACACAATAGAAATTCCACCCCTTCCCGAGATTCAGAGCACGTCTACAATCTCTTAAACTGGTGTATATCCATTTGCTTCTGGAGAATCTCCTTAAGAAGCTGCCACTTACCGCTTCCATATCGGGATTCATCAGAGTAGGATAGTACAGAAGCAACCATCCAAATAGGTTTGTATATGGTAGCTCTAGCCGAGGAAAGCTACCTTTCTCGCCTTTCCCTTTGAGCATGGAATCTACAAACAGGCGGAGGCCAGCGTTCACTCGGCAAGTCATTGCTAATAATAGATCCATCCGATAGCCAAAGACTAAGTGGACGGCAGCAAACAATACGCCTCGATGGAAGTGATCGATGGCGCTCACTCTAGGGACGACGAATCGTCGGAGCCAGTAGGCGAGGAAACCCGCCAGCTGGGCTTCCTTTGACATGGGCCTATAGCCCATCCTCATGAAACTTTCAATAATATCTCCTGTCTTAAAAGGAGGATATTGAAGCTCATCATCGATCTTAATATCCATATCCTTATTCTCCTCTATCAACCCAATCACCTCACTACTGCTGAGTGGTTTGAAGAAGTTGGGTTTACAATTGTTGTTTTCCTTGGTTTTCTTCTCTATAATGTGGCTGAGAAAGAGATATGGTAACCATTTCGTCGAGTAGCAGGTGCCTGATGAACCGCTCTTGTATTACAAGGAACAGATCTTGTAGTGGCACAACAGTTCTTCGAAGACGGCCACCATGTCAGCATTTCCTTGACAAAGTTTGTCCAACTCGTCATTGGTTGGGACAAATTCCTTATAAGGGATATTCCCTATTGGTAGAATCGAGATGTACTTCATCTCATGAAGAGCCAGTCCGATCTCCCCATAGGGCGTCATAAAAGTCCCTATTCTGAAGTTGTACCTCTCTGCCAATGCAAGAAATAGGTGAGGATTGGGTTGGAAGCCGTAAACGGTAGAATACACCGGCTGGTACAGCTCAATCTCCTTGAGCTTCTCTTCAAATTGAGCCAATATCCAATTGGCTATACAATTCCATCTCTTGTTATCCGGATTAACAAGACCTGTCAATCGGATGTCTTGATCTGGATATCTTCCTTCAACCTTCGCAAACTCGTTTGCGAATATCGGCGTCCTGACCGGTAGGAGCAGGGAGGAGTTCTCTGGTGGGATGCACCCAGGTTTCAGTCCTCTGAGTAGGGAGTTGTGACGCTCCGAGGAACTGTAAAACATGTCCTTGTTATTTGGTCCTTTCTTCACACAAATGTTCCCTATTCTGGCTTATTGAAGAGGAGTTATATCCCAGTCCATTCTCCTGGGGTAGCTCACAAAAGCGTAGCGAGATAAGGAGAGGCATCTGGAAATCTCTGGTAAAAGTATCCTTTTTTCGCCTCTCTGAAAGAGTCTCTGTTCAACTCGAGGTCTGGGCTGAGAACTCTTATCAAGAGCCTCACCAAACAGAAATAGAGGTTTCTTATGAATAATGGTGTCAGCAGTTTGCAGAGGCTGCCCGTTCATCAGACTCAGCAATATTTCATTGTCTTGTGCTGTTAGGATGGCTTGTCGAGACGATGGCAGGGAATACTGAGGAAATGTTACATGGGAAAGATCCTTTTTAAACTCAGGTTCAGCTAAAGTCCCTACAAAGATCTCATATTCTGGGTCTTCCCTGAGATTAACTGCATCAAACAAAAAGACAAAATTCAGTACATACAAAATCAAAGAGTCTGTTCAAAAGATCAACAAATTGTGCAAGTGTCAAATTGCGCTATGTGCAAAGCATCAGATTGCGCTAACGCAGCCTACATGCGCAAAATGTCTAGTTGCGCCAACACATCCACTTGCGCAAGTTATTAGATTGCGCTAACAAACTTGCGCAAGGCATCAGTTTGTGCTGGACAGACTTGCGCAAATCGATAGATTGCGCTGAACATTAGCCAGCGCTTTCCAACTGATTGCGCAAGAATATAGTTTTCATAAAAATGAAAACTATTGTGTGTGTGCAACCAAAACCCTAAACATGGCGGCACAATTCTATCAAATCTCTAAAAAGAGAGAGGTATGAAGGATCGACAATGTCAAATAACCCTAAAAAGGGTTTTTGATCGAGTTTATCATCTACCTTGTAGTACGGGATGGCCAACTTCATGACGTGAAATTCGGAGCACAACCCGAGTCGAAGACTCAGCGGGGGCTTTGCCCTTCTCGGCGGCTGAACGTTTCGGGGCCATTGATGTCGACGGAGAGGAAGGAGAAGTGGTCGGAGTTGGCACAGAAGCTTTTCTCTCTTGAACAGTTGGAAACAAGTAAAGAATGAAAGAAAGAAGAACGAAAACTATTTATAGTTTTTCTAAAGTTACAGTCATCTCAGATTGCGCCGAGATATTAGGAGCTGATTCCTCCAAACGCGCAGTCAAGGCATCACTTGCGCAACTTGATTTTAAATTCGAAATTCAAAGTATTTCGAAACTTTGAATATTTTCAAATTTTGAAAACTTTGAAGGGGGTCTTGTAGGTCCTAAAAATCAAGTTGCACCCATCAAAAAAGTAATGAAAATCAAATTGTGCACCCTTCAAATGAACTGTACAGGAAACAGATTGCGCAACAACTCAACTGCGCAAGCTGAACTGCACACCCATCCAAGCGCGCTAGCTGACATGGCTGCGTCATCATTATCTGACAGAAAATCAGATCTTCTGACAGTTAACAGCCCAAAGAACGAGGAAACTGTTCGTTTCTCGTACAGCACAGCGCTCAAGGACTGCTGTACAGCCAGCACAAGCTACCAGCCCGATCGAAGCGCAGTCTGCCAGATTCCCTGCAGTGCAGTTCAATCCCAGCGCAGTCTGAAGCCAGCACAGTTCATGTGGCGCACTCCATCAAGACAACTGACATTTTGTACGTGGTATACATGCCATCAATTGCTCACCATGTGGCAACCGTCTGTACACGATCATGCGCATTTCAATCAAACAATGCCATGTGTCTAATACAGTTGAGCCACGATCGAGTAACTGCCAGCGCAGTTCGCTGCTTGCACAGTCCAATGTCTACGCAATCCATCCTGCGCAATCCAGAATAACTAAAAATTAGTTATTTTCAGAACTCTATAAATAGAGTTTCAAGTCCCTCATAGGGGGAATCAGAAAAATTAGAATCAAGATCAGATCATCACCAGAGATCAGAAGTTCTTGCCAAAGTGCTACTGTATTCTTCAGAGGCTATCGTCTTCAAAGTTCACATCGTCCAAAGGATAAAGTGATCGTCTTCAGATCAGATTCCTATAGTTGTACTTTTCCAGAATTCAATTGTAATCTTCTTACAAAGATTGTAAAATAAAGAACACTTTTGTTTTTGCAAACAGTGTTGTAAGCCAATTTGGCAGATTCATTTGGGCTATTGAAAGCCTTTGTAATTTTGTTACTCATTGAATAAAGAGAATTGTTTCATATACTTTGTGTAACTCCAATGTGACTCTATTTTTTTCGCTGCTAATATTGAATTGGGATAACCATTTTAAAGATTTTAAAATCATCTAGCTTTGTAGGAGTGCAACTCCAGACTCATACGGCATCACGCCCCAGCGATGACGATCAATTCGGCTAAATCGATGTGAGGACGAATGATTCACCAGGTCAGGAGATACCCTGTGTAATGCCCCAGTCCCAAAATACTTAGGACTAAGTACGTTGTCATGCCGGCTGCATGCATACGATGTATACTCCAATATATAAAATCATCATATGAATACATAAGCTGTAAAATGCAGTAAACTACGATACTAATCTCATCTATAAATAAGAAGTAAAGACTTTATAATAAACTCATGAATTATCATTTACAAGTTGTTGGGCGGAGACAAATCCACTACCAATGAAAAAGAGAGAAATACATGATAATAAAATTTTGTCGAATGATGCGAAGACGATCCAAGTGTAATCATCCTCGAAGAAATGGCCTTGGCTAAA
Organism: Iris pallida; assembly: GCA_029216955.1. Taxonomy (NCBI): domain Eukaryota; kingdom Viridiplantae; phylum Streptophyta; class Magnoliopsida; order Asparagales; family Iridaceae; genus Iris; species Iris pallida. The sequence goes on from JANAVB010007399.1 coordinate 51,977,728, forward strand.
GCACCTGCAAAAACCACAAAAGACACATCTGGAGAATTCACCAGGTCCTTAGAGGGACGTAACAAGATACAGAAAGAACATGCCATAATAACTGAATATATAATATGTCATAAACCACCAGTAAAATAAAATAGTCCCAATCGTAACAAGATCCAATACCTCATCATCGAAACAGTGGACTACCTCTACTACCAAACAAGGACAAGGGGTAGAATACTATTTTGCGATGCGACATTGTCCCAAGCTACTAATGGAACTGGGGTGACATGACATTGACTAGGGTTTACCTAACCGTACTAAAGTGAACATGCAGTTGAGAAACAATCCTTTCGACGAATGAGCCCTGGCTGTAAATATGATTGGTATAGTTCCCATAAAGGGACCAGGGGTCTACGTCCGTAACATCCGAAGATCATTAGAGGGCATCATGTGCAAGGGGATACGTCCATAACGCTCTGGGAAACGTCAGAGGGCACCTGGAGCTAGCGTCTTCGGAGGAGCGCACAGGTAAGCAGGAAAGTGCAAAGAAGCCCATATGTTAGGTATTGTTCTCCCCACCCAATATACCTATCAAGTCGCATCCGCGATTATGTACCTCTACTGACTGCTAAGTCTCCTAACACGCCTCTATTAGTAGTTAGTCCTAACGCATGCACACGGGTGATCAGCCAACACGCAAGGATCTCTATATGCTACTCACCTCACACATACTCGTGGTACAACTGTGTCAAAGTTTATGTAATACACTACAGATGGTAGTCCCTTACTCTAGGTCCATATGCAATCAAAGGATAATAAACAAGGCACAACTAATATTACTGAGCAGACAGTAAATCGGGAACTGTAATAATGGTACAGCTAAAAGATCTAAAAATAAATAAATAGTGATATACAATAAATAAAATACAGACTAATTATAAACAGTAAATTATGATAAGGTATCTTGCCTGGTGTGTCGCCTAGTGTGGTGCAGTATTTTGACATGTCCCAATAGTCCAATAGCCAGGTCGAGGTGTAGGGGTCCAAAATTTACGAAAAAATAAGAATATAATCAGCCATGATCAAGATAGACAAACAGTGAGAATTTGGGTATAAAATATTTTATAATTTTTTAAAAATATTTATAGCATTTAAAAACTATTTAAAATTACTTATGATATTTAGAACTATATTTGGAAATTAATTGTAATAAAAACTCTATATTTCTTTTATACAAAATTTTATGAAGAAACACTTGAAAATATAGGAAATCATTTTTTGTCAAAAACTTATAATTAAAATAATAAAATAATGTACCAATAATAGGTAGCAATTTTTTTTATTAATAATAGTAAACCATGGGCAATATTAATAATAAATAATAATAATAATAGATTTGCAAAAAAAGAGAGCTAATATTAGTACTTATAGCAATATGTATATATACATATAAAACATTATCAATAATACAAAATAATAATAGATATTAGAATACAAAATATATACATACATACATACATATATATATATATATATATATATATATATATATATATATATATATATATTATATATATATATATATATATATATATATATATATATATATATATATATATATATATATATATATATATATATATATATATATATATATATATATATATATATTTTTATATATATATATATATATATATATATATATATATATATATATATATATATATATATATATATATATATATATATATATATATTATTAATAATAGTAAACCATGGGCAATATTAATAATAAATAATAATAATAATAGATTTGCAAAAAAAATAGCTAATATTAGTACTTATAGCAATATGTATATATACATATAAAACATTATAAATATACAAAATAATAATAGATAGTAGAATACAAAATATATACACATATATATATATATATATATATATATATATATATATATATATATATATATATATATATATATTTATATATATATATTTTATATATAAAATATATATATATAAAATATATATATATATAATATATATATATATATATATATATATATATATATATATATATATATATATATATATATATATATATATATATATATATATATATAAAATATATATATAAATTATATATATATATATATATATATATATATATATATATATATATATATATATATAAAATATATATATATTATATATATATATATATATATATATATATATATATATATATATATATATTTATATATATATATATTTCAAAGTTCAATACTTTATAGTAAGAATAAAATATTAAAAAAGATAATTTATTGCTTCCATTTTTTCAGTATAGCTTTTGGAAAAGGGAGATAATGATGAAGCAACTATTGGAGAATGAGCATTCATTATTGTTCTCAGCCGCATTAATTGTTGTGAGAAAATTATCTCTCTCCATTTATTATAGATCAGAAAGAGGAAGAGAGAGTGAGAGAGCAGAAGAAGAGGGGGCGGATCGGGGTTACCAGGAGGGGGAGCAGCGAAAGATGGTCGCGGCTCGAGGGGCGCGCTCAAGAGGACAGCGACGGTACTCACTCTGGGTCGGCGTGGAGCTGCTGAGCGAGGGAGGAGAGTTTGACTTCGGGCTGGACGCGGATGAGTGGTCGCCAATCACGAGGCTCATCGCAGTGGAGCTCGCCAGGAAAGGAGAGAGAGAGGAGTCTTACGAAAAGGGGTTTTCGGCCCAGGCTCAGCGGGGTGGCGGTGGTGGGGGTTACCGGCTTCGGCTGATGGTCGCCATGGGGATGATGATGATGATGGAGATGCTGGTGGTTCAGGTAGCGACGGCCATGGGATGGTCGACTGGGGTGTGGATGGTGGCGCTGGTGGTGGCGGATGATGGTTAGTCCTGGGGTTTTTGGGCGGCTGCGGAGGTGGTAGTCAATGGTGAGGGTTTGTGCTGGGACAGCACGGGGCTGAGTTGTGTTGTGTCAAGGGTGTTCGACACGACGGGGTGGAAGGTTGGATTTGTCGGCCTCGGGTCAGAACTAATGTATCTGTAAAAAGAATATAGTGGATGGACATAGGCACATACACGATGCACGATGTGGTGGAAGATTTTTGGCTTGTGGAATTTATGAAAAAAAGAGAACAATGAGGCTCTCCTTATAATGGAGGTGGAAACCCTATTTGGATAAGGATTTGGGGTAATTTAAATCCCCATGTAGATATCCTATTATTTAATTCAAATCAATTTAAAACTAGTTTATTCCAATCCAAATTCAATCTAGATAAAACCATCTTCAATTTAGAAGCTATTCAAAATAAAGTCAATTAAATCTTTTCCCATTTAATCATCATAATTTATTAAATATTAAATTTAACACTATTTCAAAAATACCTTTTTTGTCATATTAAATAATGGTAATAAATAAATTTCGAAAATCACTTTAAATATTTGAATTACATTTTTATATTTAAATAAAACAATTATAATTAGTCTTCGAAAATCAAAGGGGACATGAAATAAATTTTATGTCACTCGCACACAAATGGCATATTTTTATACAACAACAATTTTTTCTAAATTACTACTTATATCGGAACAACGAATTAAATAACTTTTTTAATATATAAATATATCCGGTTTTTGGAAAATCCCATTGTGACGCCTTTTACAACTTCAAGCAAATAATTTATTTAACATATATTATTTGAAAGCTATAATAATAAAAATATTTTTAAAAATTATGTACCTCGCACATATTCGCATTCGATGAGCAAATACGAAACGCAACCTCGCATGCGACGTACAATCACGAAAGCAAAATCAATACCAGATTTATCTTTAAAAAAAATGTAGGAAAAGTTTTGGGCGTTTACACCCTGTACCTTCACTACTATATTTCCTCACAAGTGTACTGCCTATTTCCACTTTTATGCATCTACTATGCTCCTAGCTACTGCCAACCTATATGAGCTGTTACTTGTCCCTACATTGCTGCTACTAGCAGCTCTTATACCGTTGTTGCAGTCTTCATTTGTTGTACTGCTTGCTCTTCTAGCTATGGTTGTTGTTCCCCTATTTCTTCTACTACTTCTGCCTAACTGTTATTTGCTCTAGGTGCTATTGTCACTGATAGAACCTCCCCCATTTTGCTGCCTGTACTAGCAGTCTTAAGTAGTTCAATTGCTACTACTATCTTTGGCCTACTGATCTCCTACAACTACTAATACAAACTGTTGCTGTAGCTTCTACTTCAATAGCCTATTGTTGCTACTGTCTCAGCTGCTATGCAGTCTTGAAACTAGATGTTACTAGTGCACTCAAATACAGACAACTACTATTATTGCTCATCTAGCTAGCCTAGCAGTTGTTTGCCATTAAAAAATCAAAGACATGTATTACAGAAATACAAAAATTGATTGCAAACTCGCTTGTACAAAGAAAAGCCTAGAAAGAAATCCAAGGAAACAATCTAAGTACAATTGTTTAGTTTTGATTCTGGGGGGGTGACGGTAGACGCTCGGGAAAGTGTTATCAACTCTGCACCCTGCTATTTATAGTGGTATATATACTGAGCCGCATAGATGGCCTGTAGCCATGTGGCTAATTAGCACATGGAGACCCGCTCTTTGGCCGACATCTGTTGATTTGTTAGAATTTTTTTACAGAAAATCTGGATAGTTAAGACTTGGTCAGCCTGCCACGTGTCCTGTCGCAGGAATCATTTGAGCTGCATGAGTCTTCCAGTTTTTGACCATGTGGGGCCGCATGAGACTCATGCGGCTTAAGTCGTAAACTTCCTTAGCCCGCATATAGCTTAAGGATTTCAGCCGCATAGATTCTGTATTTTGGCCGCATAAAGCTCCTGCGGCTTGGGTCACAGTCGTCCTTGGCCGCATGAAGTTCGAAGACTTTGGGACCGCATATGTCTGATCCGCATAAGGTTCATGCAGCTTAGGTGACACTCCTTCTGGCAGCATGAAAATCATATAAACCCTGATTTTGGTGACGTCTCACGTCTTATCTTTTTGTCAAAGTGTCAAAGCTGTCATTTTTGTCAGTTTTGACAGAACTTGTCAGCTTTATCAGACGAACTGATCCTCTTGGCCGTATATCTTTCTTCTGCAGCTGGTTGTCGACGGGCCGCATAAGGCATTGAATCTTTCATACGGCTTTCCTTTATGCGGACCTGTTTGGCCTAAAGTATATATGCGGCAATTTGTGATCCGTATGAACCCCATATTTTTCATGCTTCTACAAGACCCCCTTCAAAGTTTTCAAATTACAAATTTGGAATACTTTGAATAAGAAGCATGGAGATATGTCAAGCCGCAGGGAGTCTTCAAGTCGCAGAAAAATTTTGAGCCGCAGAGAGATCTCGAGCCATAGGAAAGTCTTGAGCCGCAGGGAGACCCATCAGCCTGCCAGCTGTCACTTCTGTATTTTAATTTTTTTCATTCGGTTGTGGATCTTTTTTCGAGATAAAGTCGACGGTTACTAGGGATAAAGTCCCCAAACGTCAACATTATCTTTAATGATCTCGAGAATCGAAGAGGCGCTCTTCAAGATAAGCCGACGGTTATTTAGGGATAAAGTCCCCAAACATCGTCATTATCTTAAATGATCTCGAGAACCGAAGAGGCACTTTTCAGCAACTCTATAAATAGAGGTTGTTCGAAGAGAGATTTTCCTCTTTCACCTTATTCTCCTTCGACTTTATCATACTTTCTGCTATGGCTCAAAAGGCTTCCAAGTCGACTAGTGCGGCGGCCAAAGGGAGGGGACTTGCCTCTCCGTCGAGAGCGGCAGACGCTCCTTCCATTCATCCCGACGTGCAACCCCCTCTCAAAGTAAGGATGGTAGGAAGACGACGACTGAAATTTTGAATAGCCATGTCGAATGCACGAGCCTGTCATATACTGCATCTGTGCTTTAAGCTTGGTCGATGCATGCCCTATCTCATTTGGACCGCATGTGTTCTGTATGATAGGGCCGCATAACCGCTGCTCATTTGAACCGCATAAGTGCTTCAAGATTGATTCGCATGAACACTTCATGCCTGAGCTGCATAAGTGTCTCATGATTGAGCCGTATAAGCACTTTTATGATCGGGCCGCATGAATACTGTATGACTGGGCCGCATAATTGCCTCATGACGGAGCCGCATGAGTACCTTATGACTGGGTCGTATGAGTATTTCATGACTGAGCCGCATAAATGCCTGAAAATTGAGCCGCATGAACACTTCATGACTGAGCCGCATAAGTGCTTCATGACTGAGCTGCATGAGTACTTCATAAAGCCGGCCTCATGACTTTGGGCCGCATGAGTTCTGTTTGGCTAGGCCGCATAACTGGCTAGGCCGCATAACTAAGGAAACAGAGTTCTTTATCTTCTTTTTGGTGCTAATCCCCCTTTTTTTATGTTTTGTAGGGATCTGGCTAGCAAACTTCTCCAGGACCGGTGTCGACGATAGAGTAAAAATATACCATTCTGACACATACATCAGATAGCTCAAAATTCCTCATGCTTTGGAAGAGTTTTTCTTGCACCATTTTGGCATACACATCAAACAACTCAGGACTCTTCATGCTTCAGAAGCGTTTTCCCCAGGTGGTAGGAAGGGCCTTTATACCTTGGAGAGTTGGACGGTGATCAGGCGTCGTTATGAACATCCTGCCTTCACGGCTCTCCAAGTAGGTGGAACCACTATCAGGGATGATGTTTTGAAGGTATGGTCCTTCGGGGGAGCGGGGCTAAGGCATCCGTAATACGGAGAGGAGGATAGCATGCTATATTTGCCCTCCTCCAGGCAGCTCCTTGGGGATTCAACAGCCTTGTTTGCTTCTCAGCAGTAAAATATGACTTCTTTCGAGGGCCACAAAACTACTTTTTGACGAAGACGAAGTGCTGTCAAACTAACCAAATTATATATTTCTAGATTTTTCTTTCTTTGTTTTCTTCTGTCGATGTAGTCCTATGAATGTAACTGATTTTGAATAAGCAGAGTATGTTCACACCATTCTTTATTTGTGGTATTTTGTGGTGCTTGTACTAGAGGGCCTAATACAACATTTGTGTTTGATAACGGACACCCCACTGGAAGATTTTTGTGGACCTATTGCCCTTTTGTGCATCTAAAAATACGAGCAAATAGATTTGAATGATATTTTGTGGATCTACTACTCTTTGGTACACCTAGATTATGATGATTTTTTATGGACTTATTACCCTTTTTTGTGTACTGGTGATGCGAGTACTGATAATAAGTGGAGATAAAACCGACATATTTACTCAGAGGTAATGAGGACGTGGTAAATATGGGTCTAAAGTAGAGCCTCCCTACTCAGAGGTAATGAGGACGTGGTAGGAGTGGGCCAAATGGGGATACACAGAACAACTCAGAGGTACTATCAACGTGGAAGTTCAATGTATTTGGGTGATTTGTTTGTGATGGACGGAAAAATAACTCAGAGGTAATATGAACGTGGTTGTTTTTTTGCCGTTGGGGAATTTTGTGGACCTATTACCCTTTTTGTGCACTGATGGTGCGAGTAATAGATTAGGATTAGTTTTATGGACCTATTACCCTTCTGCGCACTGGTGGTGCGGATAATAGATTTTGAGGCAAACTCTTGGTGGAGAAAAGCATTTAATGTGGAAGTTCATAGATATGACCAGGAGATGAGATATGAATTGATTCGGAGGAGTCAGAGAGCAAGTTCAGTGGTACCTAAGGGTATATAACTCAACAATCTGGGAGATTTGAGGTCAGAGTGTAAGTTCAGCGATACCAGAGGGTATATAACTCACAATCTGGAAGATGTCGTTTAGACATAATATTTCTTGAAGAACTTACCGTTGATGGGCATCATGAGCAAGTCTCCATTTTATTTTACGAGATGGTACGTGCCATTGGAGAATACGGTCTCGATGATGAACGGACCCTCCCATTTAGGCTAAAATTTATCGGGGGTCTTGTTAGTCATGACCATTGGTCTGCGAATGGCCAAGACGAGATCGCCGACTTGGAATATTCTCTGTTTGACTTTCTTGTTGAAAGCCCGAGAGATGCGCGCTTGGTAGAGCTCTATGCTTTGTTGAGCTTGTAAACGCTTCTCATCTAATGCTTCCAACTCTTGTAGCAGTCGGCGGTATTTATCGTCCGACGTTAACCGGTAAATAAGGGCTACTCGAAGTGAGGGGATCTGAGTCTCCAATGGGAGGACTGCCTCGCTCCCGTAAACCAAGGAGAACGGTGTATTTCCTATAGCCGTCCGAATTATGGTACGATACGCCCATAAGCACTCGCCAAGCTTTTCATTCCAATCGCGTTTGTTTGAAGACATGATCTTTTTGAGGAGCTTGATTATGGTTTTATTGAAAGCTTCAGCCAGACCGTTAGCCGATGGGTTATATGCTGTCGAGACTATATTCTGAATCCGATTCTTGTCACAAAATCGATAGAAAGCGTGGCTTGCGAACTGCGGACCATTGTCGTGATGTTTTATGAAGCTAATCACGTTCGATGTCTTAACCTCTGCCAGCGGAACGCTTCCGCCCATTTGGAGAAGTAATCGGTGATTGCAAGTATGAACCGATGCCCTCCAGATGACGGCAGGGTGATTGGCCCAATGATGTCCATTCCCCATGCTTCAAATGGACAAGAGGTCACTGTAGGGTGCAAAAATTTAGATGGCAGATTGTAACCCCTATTTCCGAGTTTCGAATATTTTATTATTATTTATTTTCTATTTTTGAAATCAAATATTTTCTCTTCAACACATAAACGTTAATATGATGGTTTCAAATAAATGGTTTGAATGTACTAAGTTCTTGTAATAAAAGTATTTTGGACTTGAATTTCATTATTGGCATCATAAATACGTTGTCATTAGTTTTGAACTATTGGTTCAAACTACTTTAAATAGATTTGATTAATTATTATACATTTTAAATTAATGGTATATTGATATTTAAAATACAATAATAACTATTTATTTGAAAATGAGATTTGATTTATAATTAAAGTTATTTGGATTAAGATTGAATATTATTGAATAATACTTTAATGTCATTTGCAATCATTTACAAATTTTGATTAAATTCATCTACTATATGATTTCAATTATTTTAGTAAATTTTGAATATTCTCTTAAAATTATTGATGTTAATTATTTATTTGAACTAGATTTAGAATCATACCTTTAGAAGTAAAGGATAAAGATTGATTGTTGATATTGGATTGATTGTTATATCTAAATGTTGTAATTAATATTTGAAAAATATTTGAATTTATATTATTTGATGACATCGAGTATTATTTAAAAGATAACGAGTTATTTGGCTATATTTAAATTCATTTAAATAGATTCCTAGAAATATTTAATTTATCATTATTAGCTATTCTATGATTTAAATTATTTAATCCTAGATTATGTATAGATTTGATTCAATTAAACAAGGGTGTTATGGGATCTCGGAAGTCTATAGATAGAAATTAAGCGCAATCTGTAGCTTATATAACCGAATGCATCATCCTCATACTATGCTCAAAAGAAGAAAAAAAATACTTGCATCTCATCTTCTTCCTAGAACCCCTCCTCCTATCGACCATGGCCCCTTCAACCAATCGTGTAGTTCCTTCCAGAGCTCATTGCCATCTTCGCCACTCTAAGGTGAAGTCGCTATCGCTACTCGGCCTCCCTGACGGTGTCGGCTCCGCCAAGCGTAAATCCAATCCCTGTGCCTCCTCCCTATTTTTCCCAAACCGCATACTCAACCCCTGCTCGGGGCATCCTGACGCCGACCAAACTCAACAGCCACACCCACCATCATCCAAGACAACACCATCCACCATCCACATTGCCACAGCAATACCAATAACTAATAACAAATCCTGTACCGAAGTGTCCATGTCCACCACCAGCAGAAATCATCGTGTCTGGACCGTGTGTCCGTGTCCATTGCATCCAATAATACATCCGCAACAACCGCAGACACCATCGCCATCACAGAGCCCACCCCGTCATCAATTTCACAACCACCACTTCCACCTGCCTGGAGCGTCGTCGAGTCGATCGATTTCGGACCCTGCGTCCTCCTTCCGAATCCCTGCCACCTCCGTTGGTCACCAGCAAACCCGCTCCAAGCCAGAGTAGGCTTCGCCGGCCCGATTATGTGCGCCGCGCCCCTGCCCTGTCGCCGGTGCCGCCCTCTCCAGCAGCCGCGCGAAGCCTCCTCCCACCGGCCGGAGCTCTGCACCGGCTCCACTCTCCGCAGTCGCACCAGCGTGACCCCGACACCGCGCCACCGGGTCTGCCGAGCCCAGCGCCCCTCGTCGCACCTCCGCGCCACGACGATTCCTCCGGTGAGCTTTCCCCTCATTTCCCCTCTCGATCTATTTCCTTAATCTTTCTCTCTCTCGCAGCGACGGCTAAACTTCGTCGACAGCTCGCGACGGTTGACCTTGGTCAGTTCCTCCCCGACCGCGCTCAGCAGCTCCGACAGCAAGTCGAGAGGTCCTCAAAATTTTCTTTCGAACTCTGTGAGTTCCCAGATTTCTCTCTCTCTTCTTTTCTGATTTTAGGGATTGGAAGTTGGGCCGAGCCCAAATATAGGGACTGTGGGCTTTTGTTGGGCTTCAAGCCCATTATACTATATCATGTAGTTTTTAATTAAATTATTAGGTTTATGGGTTGGGCTTAAATTATAGAGCCAGGCCTAATAAACGGAGGGTATGTTTTATTATATATATGTATGTAAGTACTATTATAGTATGAGCATTATTTTGTGTATTTATTGTCATTAGTTATTTATTATTATTATTATCATTATCTTAAATAAATATACATATTAAATATTTTCTAAAAAATTATAATATAGTATTTGGCTTGGGCCATTTACGTAAATTTAAAATTGGGTTAGAAACCCTAAATATGTTATGATGTTATTTTGCATTAGTTTTTATTGTTTGTTTATTATTGGATACCACTCAATTAGATGAGGGGTTAATCTTAGTAAATTTATTTAGATTATATATGTTTATGTAATATATTGTTAACAGTTAATAGCATTGTTATATTATTAGTATTATAATTATAATTATTATTTTGTTGGCACTTATTATTTATAGTTTTATTAAATATATATGTATACCCTCTAAAAATTATTTCTGTAACAAATATATAGTATTTAGGCTTTGTGCCTATATATAAATATTCAAAATCGGAGTTTATAGCCTAAAGTGGTTTTCTCAATTTTTAAGAAATCATATGAGTATATTTTCCAAAAGCGTATATTGCTAAATAGGGTTGAGTCATAATGAATTTCCTGAATATATATATATATATATATATATATATATATATTTTATATATATATATATATATATATATATATATATATATATATATATATATATATATATATATATATATATATATATATATTTCTAAAATAAATTCCATAGAAGTTGTTTTGTTTTAGATATATTCATATTTGGTTTTATTTACAACTATCAGTTTCTAAATTAATTATTTGGGCCTTGTTGAATTTTATGTATTTGGACAAATTGAGACTTTAGTCCTAAAATAATTTAATTTGTATAATAAATAGGTATACTTTAAATGGGGCTTTGAACTCATTGGGCTTTGATATTTTTGAATATATATAAATATAGGTCTATAAGTAATTCTAAGGCTATAAATACTTTAATAAAAATATTCTTCTCTAAGTAATCATTTTCGTTCTCCTCAAATAAATTCTTAGATTAATCCTTATTGATCGCGACTAATCAGTATTCCTATTTTCTTGCGAACTCGAACTCCAGCACATGGACCCTAAGCCAACTGGACTATCTTGGACGCAATGGTATTATCAGTTTCACCAGCTAAAGATCCCAGGTGAGTACAGTTTATTGTCTGTTTTTCGATATTGATCTTCACTATATTTCATTGATTGGCCATTGGTTATGTGATTTTATATTCTATTATAAATTGTTGAGTCGGGAATAAGAAGTACCAAGGATGTGTGATCCGACGATAGACATTGTTTATTTTCATGCAAGTAGACCTCGTAGATATTGTTTAATTTCTGCAAGTAGACCTCGTAGACATTGTTTAATTTCTGCAAGTAGACCTCGTAGACATTGTTTAATTTCTGCAAGTAGACCTCGTAGACATTGTTTATTTCATGCAAGTAGACCTCGTAGACCTTGCGGTGTAGTGTCCCAGACTGATCACATATCAAAGGTACTTCTAACAGTGGGAAGGTATTTTTAGTTTATTTATTTGCTATTGATTTTCCGTCTTTTCTCGCGTCTGTTGATTTTTATTTTTTAAAACATATAATTGATGTCTAACCTCTGTTTTATAGTCATTTTTATTTATTGAACTGCATTCAGTGAATTGTACTCGTTCCATTCCTGACTGGAAACCAAAATTTTACAGATTAGTTGTGGTTGCTTGTAGCATCGGATTCGGGAAACATGGGTATATGCGGAGGCCAAACCTAGAGGCTAGTTAAATAGTTTAGTATTCATGTAGTCGTCTTTTTATAATTTTGTGAGACATTGTACCTTGTATTCAAATGTAAACTTGTGAATATTGTAATTAATTTAGTTTATGAATGAGCAAATAAAGTATTTTCTTATATGCGATATGTGCATTGTGGCTGGACAGCGTTCTACCGCCGATACTGCGGCGTAGGCTGGCTTGGATACGCACTCGCATCGGTTTAAAAAAAATGGGTGCGGGTCGTGACACAGATGTATAAAATCTGCATAGATCTGGCAAGCCTTGCACTTCTTTGCATAATCAACTGCATCTGCTACCATTGTGGGCCAGTAATAACCCATCCGGCAGAGACGACCTTGCAATTTTGGGCCAGGTTGGTGAGCCCCACAAGTGCCATCATGAGCTTCGTGTAAAGCTTCTTTGACTTCTGCATTTGACAGGCATCTTAATAGTAGCCCATCGTAGGATCGTCGATATAACATTTTCGTCTTCGTATCATAAAAGAATCTGAGGGAGCGTCTTCTGATTGAAGTTGCTTCCTTCACGTTCTCTGACAGAATTCCATAGACTACAAAATCGATGAGCGGGCGTCTCCAGTCTTGTATGTCGTTGGTTATCTGGGCGGAGTAACCCGTACCCAGTTGAAGATTGTTCCTGGGACAGACCAGTTTATGGCCTATTATGTCGACTAGATGGTGAGTATTATTTTGAAGTGCAAAGGAAGCGACGAGACCTGCTAGGGCATCGTGTAACGCCCCAGTCCCAAAATACGTAGGAATAGGAACGTAGACATGCCGGCCGTATAATAAATATACGTAAGCTGTAAAATGCAGTAGAACCATAACTAATCTCATCCACACAAAAATAAATGAATAAAATATATCATATAATGAGAATGAATTGTCTTGATACAATATGTTGGGCGGAGACAAATCCACTACCAACAAGTAAAGGAAAATATATGAGAAAAGAAACAAATTTGGCGAGCGAAACGAAGATGATCAAAGTGCAATCATCCTCGAAGAAATAGCGATGATCACGGCTAGAGCTAGAACACCTGCGAAACACAAGAGCACACACATGGGAAGATAACCATGTCCTCAGAGGGACGTAACAAGACACATAATATCATGCCATATAAACTGAATAAATATTGATCAAATAAATAAGTCAATTGAATTATAACATGGTCCAATACATACCTATTGAACGAGCGTACCATCCCCCCAACTAAACGAGGACAGGAGATGGTAAACTAATTCACGGTGACGTATCTTTCCATGCTATAAATCCAATATGGTATACGGACCCCAACAAGGTTCAATACCTTCTCATCGAAGTAGTAAGTCACACCTACAATCAAACAAGGACAAGATGTGACGAACCAATCCACGACAAGTTATTGTTCCAAGCCACGATCAGATACAAGTACCCAAACCAAAAGTACTCGTATCTAACGGATAAAGGTGCCTAACCGTTCTAAGTGGAATATAGTTAAGAACAATCCTTTCTACGCATGGGCCCTGGCTAAATAGGATCGGCATAGTCCCCCATTGGGGCACAGGGACCATAGGCCCAATCAGTAAGAGCATAACGTTCCGCAGAACGTCAGTGGCCGTCAGTAATCATGGGTAATCTGACCCGCGTCTCCGGCGGAGCTCACGGGTTACAAAAGGGAAAGTGCATCGAAGCCCATACGCTAAGGTATTGTCCTCCCCGCCCAATGTCTACTGTGTTGTATCCACAACACAAACCTCTATAACCGCTAAGTCAAACTAGCATGCAATTCTATTAGCGGTTAATCCTATCGCACGGCTTGTACGTACTGGTGGCCAGCCAATCACGCACGTCCGTGTTCTACATGCGACACACAACTTCGTGGTACGATGTGTCAAGGCCAATGAATGCAACACACCAGGTGGTCCCTTAAATCTAGGGTTAATGTGTAAGAAAAATAATACATACAGGAAATATAACTAAACAGTAAGTTCTAACAGGTTATGCCATGTATCACAGTTTATTTTGTATAAAGAAAATAAATAATGTATGAAATATGAGCTAAAATAAATAAACAGCAAATGGCAAGGTGTCTTGCCTGGTAGGACGCCTGGTGTGCTGCGATGATCAATGTGGCACGAACTACGACTTCGGTGCAACAACTATACAAGGTGGCCTCGGGTGGTGGCACGGACAGTCCCATTAGGTTCAGAAGGGTCAATTTAGTTAGGGTCAATAGGTGAAAGGAAAGAATTGGCAAAGGGATAGGAAGATTGGATTGATTACGGACATGAGAAAAATCAAAGAAATAATGGATAAATATTATATATACAAACTTTAGAAAATATTTATAATTCCTAAAACTAGTTTTCATGAATCAACATATTTATAGGAAAAATACTAAAAATACTTTAAAGTCAAAAAATCATTTTCGGCAAAAACTCTAAGTTTGTCAAAGTACAATTTTTTGGTAGAAATCTATGTTTTATAATTCAAAATTATCTAAAAATTTATTTAAGGCTAACATGCATATTTGTAAAAATAAAATTATGATAAAAAGCTATACTATTTGAAAATCGAGAATAATTTATTTTTAAATTATATTTTTTACTAATCAATATACTTTTATAAAAATGCAAAAAAATAAAATAATAATTTAGGTCGAAAACTCAATCATGATATCGAGGAATAGGTAAGTGTACAATTTAATTTAGAAACTAAAATATATTTGCAAATATTAAATATTAGTATTGGTAATATGAAAACAGTATTAGACTAAATATTACAGTAGTAATACAAATTAATAATAAAAGATATAATAATAATAATAATAATAATAATAATAATAATAAATAACAAAAAAATAAAAATGTACTGTAGGTGGTTCTCCTCTTTCGAGGAGACTAACCAACGAACATAAGTAATGAAAAAAAAACAAAAACAAAAAAAAAGACTAGAGAGGGGAAGAGAGAGAGAGATCGAGAGAGAGATGAGAGTGTGTGCGAGAGGCAGGCAGAGGCTCGGGAAAGGGGAGATCGGCGTCGGGGTTTCTGGCCGGAGCTGTCGGCCGAATGAAGCGGCGGCGATCGCGTGTAGCGACGAGGGCGGCCGCGGCACGACGGATGGAAAGGACGGGCGGCACGGAGGAACGCGGTGGAGGTCGTGGGGGTCGTG
Organism: Iris pallida; assembly: GCA_029216955.1. Lineage (NCBI taxonomy): Eukaryota > Viridiplantae > Streptophyta > Magnoliopsida > Asparagales > Iridaceae > Iris > Iris pallida. The sequence goes on from JANAVB010007399.1 coordinate 51,993,394, forward strand.
CGGTACGGGCCGCGCGCTGTGGAGGTCAGGGCTGGCCAGATCCGGCGGGTTGGGGCGGAGTCAAGGGAGCGGGAGGCCTAGATCGGCTAGACGCTGCGGAACTAGCGACGGTGGCTCGAAAACCTTGACGGGCTGTGCTGTGCGCGCGACAAGGACGGACCAGGTTGGTTGGGCGGAGGTAGACGGCTACGCGCAAGGAGTTGTTGGGTGGTCTTTGGCGCTGGGCACTGGATGCCAGAAATCGGATGATCGGGAGTCGAACGGCAGAACGGAGGTGGCAGAAGGCTAGGCGAAGGCGATGGAGGTAATTTGGGTTTTGGTTTTCTTTCTTGTTTTGATGCCAATGGTGGTGATGGTGATGGTAAAGTATGTCGGAGTTGGGATCGGACGGTGGCGTCATGGAAATTGGTGGCGGTCGCTACAGCCGGGAACTGGGATGGTGAAGGCATGGTGTTTGGCCGAATGCTCTGTGGGGGTCTTACCTGGGGTTTTGGAAACCGCAATGGTGGCGGTGGCGATTGGGGTAGATGGCAGGGTTTCGACGGAGGTAGTAGCGGGTGGTCGTGTCACGGCATTGGGGAGCTGCGGTGACTGCTGGTGGAGATGATGATGACGGTGGTGGTGTTGTTTGGCTTAGGACGGTGGTTGTGCAAGGTGATGATAGATGATTGGCTAATCTGCGGTGGGCCGAGGAGGCTAGGGTTAGGATTAGGGCTAGGGTTTGTACTATGTCGGGGTGTCCGACACGGGCTGGGTTTGTGTCCTACATGACACGGGTGGAGTCAAAGTCGTGTCGGAGATGTGTCCGACACGAGGAATTGATGTAATTATAAAAATGGAATAAGATTATGGGCTGAGGGTAACACAGGCACGATGCACGTATATTTGTGGTAGAAATTTGTAGAGAAATAATATGGAGAAAATAATATGGAGGAGTACCTCTCCTTATATAGGAGGTGGAAATTCCCATTTCGATAGGATTAGGAGTAGTTTAAACCCAAAAATAGATAATTCGCAACTTAATTTAAAATCAATCAAATCTAAATCCAAATACAAATCCAATTTAAATCTAATTAAATTTTTAGTTTAAAATCAAGTGGGATAAATCAAATTTCAAATATTTTACTATTTAAATAAATCCATAAATTCAAATCAAGATTTAAATCGCCCCAATAATTTTGAAATATATTTTCCAAAAATACTAATAATAATAATTTCAAAAATTACATTATTATTTAAAATAAACTAATAAATAATTACTAAATATATATGTATGTACAAGTAATATTTACATAACTATACTTTTCTAATATACCATTTTATAGGAAAAATTATTTATTATTATAACTGTATAAATGAAGGACTTTTTATAACTAAAATTATAAACTTGAAAATGATAGCTAGAAATATTATTATTTATATTACTTCGAAACTATAAAAATAGAAAAAAATGTTTTTAAAAAAATATGTATGCTTGCACATATTCGCACTCGTCGAGCAATTACGAAAAATAAAATTTTGCACACGACGTACAATACGACTACGTGACGTACAACACAAAATTTTAAATCTGTACCAAATTTAATAATAAAAAAATAGTAAAAATTTAGGGGTTTTACATCCTACCCAATTTAAAAGAATTTCGTCCTCGAAATTAAGAATTTGTAAGGGGAAAGAAGATACAAGGGGTATCGATGGGAAACAATCAATAACAATATCTTGCCGTAAGAAATCGCGATCTAGATCATAGAAAAATAATACGGTATGGTCATAATTGATAGGAAGGCTAGAGAAAGTTCTAGTATAATGTCTTCGTCCTTCTAAAATAGGTGAAGGCAAAAGCAATATAGAGTTCGAAGGAGGCGTTATCGAATACAAATACTTGGTTCAAAGGCGACCGAATAATTCAAAAGGAGTTACCAAGGCAGCAGCGGATGGGACTCTAGAGGACAAGTTTAGCTATGTCCACATCTACGTAGAACGATAGATAAAAACGAACCAAAGTGCACTAGGTTGATCAGACCATCATGCACCGGTTCTGAGTAGACAATACATTAGTGGATGCATCCAATAACATATGTCATGAACAAGCTTGATAAAGAATTGAGCTTGCAAAAACTAGGCTACATTAGCATCATTAGTCTAGATAGTCGAACATATACACGATGGTAGATAAAATAAAAACAAATATGAATAGTCTAAGAGTCATAAGGATCTAAGTCTTATTTATTCCTATACCATCATTCTACGGGTTTATTGACCAAGGCTTGGTTGACCAAATGGGTTAAATTCCTCTAGTCTCTATAGTCTAGATAATACTATTTATATTCTCCTTAATGGTCAAAAGTGTGTCGGGTCGTGGGGTGTTCTACCCAACCTAAAAGAATTAAGCTAAGGGTGTTTTGGGACATCCAACTAGTAGGGTCACTCTCTAACAAGCACGAAGGGAAGATAAGAATAATGATAGGAGGAATCAAAAAAGATGCAATTGATGAGTCGAACGGTAGTTCGAATATGGAATCAAAGAAAGAGGTCAAGTATGTGGATGAGATCCTAGACTTCTAATCCTATACGCAGGCTTGCTTGGTACGATAAAGTAACCAAACAATTCATCTTGACCTGCATGGGCTACCACAAAAACATGTAACGCTCCAGTCCCAAAATACGTAGGACTAGGAACGTAGACATGCCAGCCGTATAATAAATATACGTAAGCTGTAAAATGCAGTAGAACCATAACTAATCTCATCTACACAAAAATAAATGAATAAAATATATCATATAATGAGAATAAATTGTCTTAATATAATATGTTGGGCGGAGACAAATCTACTACCAACAAGTAAAGGAAAAATACATGAGAAAAGAAATAAATTTGGCGAGCAAAGCGAAGACGATCTAAGTACAATCATCCTCGAAGAAATAGCGATGATCACGGCTAGAGCTAAAACACCTGCGAAACACAAGAGCACACACCTGGAGAGATAACCAGGTCCTCAGAGGGACGTAACAAGACACATAATATTATGTCATATAAACTGAATAAATATTGCTCAAATAAATAAGTCAATTGAATTATAACATGGTCCAATACACACCTATTGAACGAGCGTACCATCTCTCCAACCAAACAAGGACAGGAGATGGTGAACTAATTCACGGTGACGTATCTTTCCTTGCTATAAATCTAATATGGTATCCGGACCCCAACAAGGTTCAATACCTTCTCATCGAAGTAGTAAGTCACACCTACAACCAAACAAGGACAAGATGTGACGAACTAATCTGCGATAAGTTATTGTTCCAAGCCACGGTCAGATACAAGTACCCAAACCAAAAGTACTCATACCTAACGGATAAAGGTGCCTAACCGTTCTAAGTGGAATGTATTTAAGAACAATCCTTTCTACGCATAGGCCCTGGCTAAATAGGATCGGCATAGTCCCCCCTTGGGGCACCAGAGGTCCAATCAGTAAGAGCATAACGTTCCGCAGAACGTCAGTGGCCGTCAGTAATCCTGGGTAATCTGACCCGCGTCTCCGACGGAGCTCACGGGTTACAAAAGGGAAAGTGCATCGAAGCCCATACGCTAAGGTATTGTCCTCCCCGCCCAATGCCTACTGTGTTGTATCCACAACACAAAGCTCTATAACCGCTAAGTCAAACTAGCATGCAATTCTATTAGCGGTTAATCCTATCGTACGGCTTGTACGTACTGGTGGCCAGCCAATCATACACGTCCGTATTCTACATGCAACACACAACTTCGTGGTACGACGTGTCAAGGCCAATGAATGCAACACACAAGGTGGTCCCTTAAATCTAGGGTTAATGTGTAAGAAAAATAATACATAGCAGGAAATAAAACTAAACAGTAAGTTCTAACAGGTTGTACCATGTATCACAGTTTATTTTGCATAAAAAAAATAAATAATGTATGAAATATGAGCTAAAATAAATAAACAGCAAATGGCAAGGTGTCTTGCCTGGTAGGACGTCTGGTGTGCTGCGATGATCAATGTGGCACGAACTACGACTTCGGTGCAACAACTATGCAAGGTAGCCTCGGGTGGTGGCACGGACAGTCCCATTGGGTTCAGAAGGGTCAATTTAGTTAGGGTCAATAGGTTTTAGGGAAGAATTGGCAAAGGGATAGAAAGATTTGGATTGATTACGGACATGAGAAAAATCAAAGAAATAATGGATAAATATTATATATACGAACTTTAGAAAATATTTATAATTTCTAAAACAAGTTTTCATGAGTCAACATATTTATAGGAAAAAATACTAAAAATACTTTAAGGTCAAAAAAATCGTTTTCGGCAAAAACTCTAAGTTTGTCAAAGTACAATTTTTTTGGTAGAAATCTATGTTTTATAATTCAAAATTATCTAAAAATTTATTTAAGGCTAACACGCATATTTGTAAAAATAAAATTTGATAAAAAGCTATACTATTTGAAAATCGAAAAAGATTTATTTTTAAATTATATTTTTACTAATCAATATACTTTTATAAAAATGCAAAAAAATAAAATAATAATTTAGGTCGAAAACTCATTCATGATATTTCGGAATAGGTAAGTGTACAATTTAAGTTAAAAACTAAAATAGATTTACAAATATTAAATATTGGTATTGGTAATATAAAAACAGTATTAGACTAAATATTACAGTAGTAATACAAATTAATAATAAAAGATAATAATAATAATAATGATAATAATAAATAACAAAAAAAATGAAATAATAAAAATGTACTGTAGGTGGTTCTCCTCTTTCGAGGAGACCAACCAACGAACATATGTAACGAAAAAAAAAACAAAAAACAAAAAATAAAGAGACTAGAGAGGGAAAGAGAGAGAGAGAGAGAGATCGAGAGAGAGATGAGAGTGTGTGCGAGAGGGAGGCGGAGGCTCGGGAAAGGGGAGGTCGGCGTCGGGGTTTCTGGCCGGAGCTGCCGGCCGAGTGAAGCGGCAGCGGTCGCGTACGGCGACGAGGGCGGTTGCGGCACGGCGGGTGGAAGGGACGGGCGGCAGGGAGGAACACTGTGGAGGTCGTGGGGTTGTGCGGCACGGGCCGCGCGCTGTGGAGGTCAGGGCTGGCCAGATCCGGCGGGTTGGGGCGGAGTCAAGGGAGCAGGAGGCCTAGATCGGCTAGACGCTGCGGAACTAGCGGCGGTGGCTCGAAAACCTCGACGGACTACGCTGTGCGCGCGACAAGGACGGACCAGGTTGGTCGGGTGGAGGTAGGCGGCTACGCGCGAGGAGTTGTTGGGTGGCCTTTGGCGCTGGGCACTGGATGCCAGAAATCGGATGATCGGGAGTCGAACGACAGAACGGAGGTGACAGAAGGCTAGGCGGAGGCGATGGAGGTAATTTAGGTTTTGGTTTTCTTTCTTGTTTTGATGTCAATGGTGGTGATCGTGATGGTACGGTATGTCGAAGTTGGGATCGAACGGTGGCGTCATAGAAATTGGTGGCGGTCGCCACAGCCGGGAACAGGGATGGTGAAGGCGTGGTGTTTGGCCGAATGCTCTGTGGGGGTCGCACCTGGGGTTTTGGAAACCGCGATGGTGGCGGTGGCGATCGGGGTAGATGGCAGGGTTTCGACGGAGGTAGTAGCGGGTGGTCGTGTCACGATATTGGGGTGCCGTGGTGACTGTTGGTGGAGATGATGATGACGGTGGTGGTGTTGTTTGGCTTAGGATGGTGGTTGTGCATGGTGATGATGGAGGATTGGCTAATCTGCGGTGGGCCGAGGAGGCTAGGGTTAGGATTAGGGCTAGGGTTTGTATTATGTCGGGGTGTCCGACACGGGCTGGGTTTGTGTCCTACATGACACGGGTGGAGTCAAAGTCGTGTCGGGGATGTGTCCGACACGAGGAATTGATGTAATTGTAAAAATGGAATAAGATTATGGGCTGAGGGTAACACAGACGCGATGCACGTATATTTGTGGTAGAAATTTGTGGAGAAATAATATGGAGAAAATAATATGGAGGAGTACCTCTCCTTATATAGGAGGACCATTTGGACAGGATTAGGAGTAGTTTAAACCCAAAAATAGATAATTCGCAACTTAATTTAAAATTAATCAAATCTAAATCCAAATACAAATCCAATTTAAATCTAATTAAATTTTTAGTTTAAAATCAAATGGGATAAATCAAATTTCAAATATTTCACTATTTAAATAAATCCATAAATTCAAATCAAGATTTAAATCGCCCCAATAATTTTGAAATATATTTTCCAAAAATGCTAATAATAACAATTTCAAAAATTACATTTTTTATTTTAAATAAACTAATAAATAATTACTAAATATATATGTATGTACAAGTAATATTTACATAACTATACTTTTCTAATATACCATTTTATAGGAAAAATTATTAATTATTATAACTGTATAAATGAAGGACTTTTCATAATTAAAATCTTAAACTTGAAAATGATAGCTAGAAATATTATTATTTATATTACTTCGAAACTATAAAAATAAAAAAAATATTTTTTAAAAATATGTATGCTTGCACATATTCGCACTCGTCGAGCAATTACGAAAAACGAAATTTCGCACACGACGTCCAATACGACTACGTGACGTACAACACAAAATTTTAAATCAGTACCAAATTTAATAATAAAAAATGGTAGAAATTTAGGGGTTTTACACATCGGCTTCGATATTTTGGAGTCTAGGAACGTGTTCTATAAAGAATCCTTCTAAGGTTACAATGATGGCCATTGCTGTCTAGTAATAGGGAATCAGGTCCTCATTGCGAACCTCGTATGAACCTCGAATCTGGTTAACAGCCAACTGTGAGTTACCATATGCTTCCAGGTACTTAATCTCCACTTTTTTTGTGAGTTGGAGTCCGATGACTAGAGCGTTACATTCGGCTACGTTGTTTGAACAGGGTTCTGTAAGAGAATATATATGTACGATTGACCACCAATCCAGAGGAAAAAATTAATACTACCCCGACTCCAGCAACGATATCACCTTGTGGCCCTGTTCTTGAAGCACCGTCAAAGAACATTCACCAAATGGCGTCATACGAAGTCATGTTCGAGGCGACGACTTCGTCAAGAATTTCTTCATAAATTTTAGCTGTTTCTGAGCCTGGATAGGCTGCTAAGAAGTCTGCCAGGGCTTGACCTTTGATAGCCTTCTACAGAACGAAAATCATGTCGTATGGGGATAATAGTATCGCCCAGGTGGCTAGACGAGAACTGAGTGTACCGGGCTTGGTCATGAGAACCCTGAGGGATTAACTCGTGAAACACTATGGATGGTCTGCCCTGTCACATAGTGTCGTATTTTCTAAATGGCGAACACTAGGGCAAGACACTCCTCCTCCACGACAGTGTACCTATGTTCTGGTCCTACCATCATCCGGCTGAGATAGTATATGGTTTGTTCATGTCCTGCGTCATTATTCTGTGCTAGCAAAGCACCGAGGGAGTGTTCCATCGCCCGTACATAGAGCAAAAAGGGCTTTCCGGCGATCGAGGCTACCAAAACTGGCGGATTTGTCAGGTACTCCTTAATATCATCAAAGGCACGCTAACATTCCTCGTTCCATACAAAAGAGACACCTTTCCTCATGAGTTGAGTGAAGGGTTGGCATCGCCTTGAGAGGTTAGATATAAACATCTTGATATAGGATAGTCTTCCCTGAAGGCCGCGGAGTTCACGGAGGTTCTTTGGTGGACTCATCTCCAGGATGGCTTTTGTTTTGTCGGGATCTATGTGAATGCCCCGTGCAGTAATAACAAAGCCCAAGAACTTTCTGCTGGACACCCCCAAGAAAGACTTGGTAGGATTCATCTTCAGGTTGTGTGCTCGCATGAGGTCGAACACTGTCCTCAAATCATGTAAGTGATCATTTTTTGAGCAGCTCTTGACGGCGATATCGTCAATGTAACAATCCACCATCTTGCACAAATGATCTCTAAGATGATACCCATAGCCCGTTGATATGTAGCACCGGCGTTCTTCAGGCCAAAGGGCATGACCATATTACAATATACGCCGATCGGTGTTCAAAATGACGTGTACTTCTCGTCATCAGAAGACATTTTGATTTGATTATATCCTGAAAAGCCATCCATAAAGGATATGCGCTCGAAACCACACATATTATCGATCATTATGTCGGTGATCGGAAGAAGGAATTCATCCTTAGGGCATGCCACATTCAGATTACGTAAATCGATGCAAATTTGGATTTTTTTGTTCTTCTTGATGACTGGTACTATGTTGGCTACCCAGTCTGGGTGCTGCTCTTCACGGATGAAACTGCTAGCTATAAGCTTATTTATTTTCGCTTCGATAGAATTCATGATGTTTGAACGAAATTGCCGTTGCTGTTGTTTGACTGGTTTTACGTCCGGATAAATGTTGAGCTTATGAAGTGCAATCTCGGGGTTTAACCCTGGCATGTCTTCATAGCTCCAGGCAAAGACGTCGATGTATTCTCTGACGAGTTGCAACAACGACTTTCGCTCGCCGTCTGTCAGGCTTTTACTGACGAAGATTGGCTTTGGAGAGGATTCATCATCGAGGTTAACTTGCATAACCTCGTCCTCAGTGGAAGGATCACGAAGTTCAAAGCGTTTCTCCCATTGTGCGTCTAGTTGCTGGACCCATGGCTCCAACTCAAGTGGTTCAAGTAGATCTTCGTCTTCCTCTTCGATATCAACGGATGTCATGTTGACAGATAATGTCTGTCTAAATATATCTCCAAAACTGCTATTAGAGTCGTAAGTGGGTGACTCGGACGAATGAGAGTGCCACTCACATTCTTTATCAGAATTTTTGGGCATTATTGGTGGAGTAACATACCCGAGGCCGCGTCTGGATTTGTGATAATGGTCCTGAGGTTTTCCTGCCGGTGCCGACGGCTGTAGAGGCAATCGCCGACCACTGCCGTGATTCAGACCCGGGGTAGCCTCCATGTCATGCCCCTGCTTTCGCATGAAGTACTTGGCTTGAGGACTATACAGGTAGAGCGGTAATCTTCCAGCGTCGGGTCCGAGATCGAACTCTTGTGGCGTGAAAGATTGAGGACCTTCTTTTCGGCCAAAGATGATCGTGTGATCCCATCCTCTTCTGTCTGGGACCAGAAAGTAAGCGCCTTTAATGGGAGCTGGATCCTACCCCCTTGCAAGGGCATATCGAAGATAGGTTTGACATGACTATCTTCAAATGAGTAATTTACCTTGGGCCACTGACCTTCCGCCTATTTTTGTTCGGGCTTCTGGGTCGCATCAGCGACCATGGCCTGTTTGCCCTTATTGTTTCGGTTGGAGGTGGCACCACTGTTGTTGTTGCTGGAGATGGAACCAGGACGTCTGCTCTTATCCTCTCCAACTGGGATGTGTAATCCCAACTGGCGAGCCTTCTTCAATTTTGCCTCTGCATTGGTAGCACTTATGATGAAGGTTGTCCAATCTCTGAACTGATCGTCACCCATCCAGAGACTAATTGTGGGGAGCAACTTCTTCTGGCAGATTTTAATCGAGGAGCTCTCGGGATTGGGGCAATCTCATTGCGGTTTGGCGGAACCGTTCGATATAGTTCCTTCTTAGCTTCCTCTCTCCCTGAACGACGTCCATGAGAGATGACATCATTACATCATGCCCCCACTTTATAGAATCTTTCTAGGAACATGTGCTTGAAGCCGTCAAAAGAATGGATGCAGTTGTCGGGAAGGTTGCGGTACCAGTCGAACGCGATCCCTTCCGATGCTTCGATGAATAATCGCGTGAGGATGGCGTCACTATGTGGCAAGTGGTCGGTTGTGACTTCAAAGTAAGTCATGTACCGACTAGCAGAGGTCTTCCCGTCATAAGAATCGATATGGAACGGCTTGTACCGTAGTGGAAAAGGCACATCTCTCTATGCAACGGGATATGGCTGTCGTATTTTGAGGTCCCGAAAGGATTCTCGGGCATTGAACATTGCTCAAAGCTCCTGGACTTTCCTCCTTGCCTCTTTGGCTTCATCTGCAGCTGAAGGAACGGATGCTCCTAAGGGATCATCACCCAAAGGAGGGGCGGTCGTGTTGGAGTCCGCGTTGACTTCTGGTCCCAAGCTTGTTTGTCCGGGCATCCTTGCCGGTTGGGTTGGCAAGGCATCTTTGATTTCATCCACGGACTTGACCAAGGACAGGAGCATGGCTTCAAGTACTTCTAGACGTTGTCGGTTAGAAGGCGCTTCATGATCATCGTCAGCCATAAAGACTGTCCTCACGTAGGTAGAGGTGGAAGAGATCGTAGCAGAGGTGCTCTCTGTGCCGTACCCTTGTACAGAGAAATCGTCAAGAAATGTCGGAATGTCATCTTCCTCGGACTAGGAAGGGGTGCTACCTCCTGTGCAGGAATCCATATCGTCTTGGTGAGGATGGTGGCCCTCAGGAAAGTCCAAGTCTGTTACACAGTTCTGGGGGGCCTCTACCCCCTATATATGCTCTTGGTACACCGGGTTGTCGTATATATTGAGGGGATTGCTACCCCCAGCTTTATCTACTCTCAAGGAGGCCGAAGGTGCATCCCCGGGTACTGGAAGCTTCTTTTTGGATCGAGTGCCTAAATAGACACCCCCTGTGGTTGTCGGTGGGAACCCTCCAGATGAGGGTCTCCTTGCAATACTGGTCGAGATTGTCGGACTGGAAAAGCCTGTCTTCTTTCCTCCCTTGCTAGGAGGAACCTTTTGAGTTAAATTATAGAAGGCAAAAGGAAACTCCTCGTCTCCCAGAATTTGCAACTATTTCTTGAGTTGTTGTCGGACAGGTGATGGCTGCTGCATTCGTTGGAAAACTGACTACCGACCTTCAGGTGCTGCTGATTTATCGCAGTAGCAGTTGATGATGACTCGGGTGCAACGACCTCCCGAGAGGGACTCATTGCATGCCAATGCTGCTACCTTGTATTTATGAGTAATCACCTCACGCAAATCGGTAGTAAGCTGATCTACCTTTGTACCAAACTTGTGGACTCGGGTATCCCGAGCGCACGGGTACTTAGGTATCATGTTTGCTCCCTGATCCGTGGCTAGTAAAAGTACTTGCTCTGGATCGTTGGAGGGAGACTTTAAAGACCCACCCTGTCCATTAGCCCTGGGAGACTAGACGCGGGTGGTTCTGTACAACTTTCCATCAGGGGCCCGTGTAACAGTTAACGGAGCCTGTTGACAGTCAATAACTTGGACAGTTGACTGGGCTTGTTCGGCCCGCACTGCCCTAGACTTTTTTGACTTAGCGCCCGAAGACGCATAGTAAAAAGAGTCCAGATTGATATATCCCATATTCTCAATGGGCCGCATGGAGTCGGGCCCATATGAGAGACGATTGAACACAGAGCTTCTAACAGGGCCGCATGAGACTAGGATTGGCTGCCGCATGGGCTATCTTTCTGTGGCCAGAGCTGGCTGCCGTATAGGCCATCTTCCTACGACCAGAGTTGGCTGCCGCATGGGCCATCCTCCTGCGGCCAGAGTTGGCTGTCGCATGAGTTGTCTGCCTACAGCCAGAGTTGGCTGCCGCATGGACAGACTGTCCATCTCTCTTATACGGCTTCTTCTTTGTCCGCATGGATTTCCTTTGTGCCCTAAAAACTCAGCATCGTAGTATTTTTCTCTGCTGGATTTAGGGACAGTGGGGTCCTCTGCGGTCGAAAGTAAAGCTGCAGGAGAGCTTTGGTCACCGTCTTGGGCTGCAGAAGGAGCTTCTTCGAGAACTTGGTCGGGGGCAACAGTTTTGCGCACCGACGTTCTACGAGTCCTCTTTGGGTTGGCTCGCTTCTGTGACGGGCTGGCGCTCCCTTCAGAGAGCAATTCTTCGAAGGCTTGTTAGTCAAAACGAACCACAAGCATCTGCTGTGTAGAGCCGAGCTTGGACGCATCAGATTGTGTCACCAACTTCTCATCAGAAGAGAAGGACGTCCCCAGCAGAGTCGCCGTCGTATTTGCCATTAAAAAATCAAAGAGAAGTATTACAGAAATACTGAAATTGATTGCAAACTCGCTTGTACAAAGAAAAGCCTAGAAAGAAATCCTAGGAAACAATCTAAGTACAATTATTTAGTTTTGATTCTAGAGGGTGACGGTAGAGGCTCAGGAAAGTGTTATCAAATCTGCCTTACTCCTTGGACTATCTGACGTAGTCCTTAGCTCTTGAAGAAATTGCTTTTCGAAGGTTGCCAGCCTTTTGCAGGGGTGTGGCACCCTGCTATTTATAGTGGTATATATGCTGAGCCGCATAGATGGCATGTGGCCACGTGGCTAATTAGCACATGGAGGCCCGCTCTTTGGTCGCCATCTGTCGATTTGTTGGAATTTTGTTACAGCAAATCTGGGTATTTAAGACTTGGTCAGCCTGCCACGTGTCCTGTCGCAGGAATCATTTTGAGCCGCATGAGTCTCTGTGAGCACCCTGAATTTCGGGTTTTTTTTTATTTTATTTATTTCCTGATTGATTTTAATTTCGATAAATAATTTATTCTGTATTTTTCCTTAAGTGTGCTTTCCCATGCCTTTGATATTTGGAGTGTCAGGGATGTTCAACTCTGGAAATCTTCTTCACGAGTTTTGGAGTGGACATGATTACCTTCATGACGGTATATAGTGTCCCATCCAAACTTGTTCCCTTGTACTCTTTCTGCTTCGTTGAACTTCGGGTCGGTTTAGACCATTTGATTATTATTTATTTTCCCACTCTTTTCCTTGATCATTTTCAGCGCGTTACCATGACTTTTAAATTGGGAGCGCAAGACCAGTCAGTTTCTTGAAACCAACTCCTCATTGATGATCTACTCGAGTCGCTCTTCACCCTTGACCTTCGTGTCCCACTCAGACACGTCATTTTGTGCTCCAATTGATTCGTACAACTTTTCCGACGCGTGACCCAATTTTATTTCACTCCACGGCGTCACATTTATCTTCTAACTTGATTTGTGGGTCCCCTGTCGACCAAAACCTGTCCGCCCCAACTATGGATATGGCCCAATTTGAGCCCACTATCCGTCCGCCACTTGTGTCCCAATTATTGGAATCCCCATGTGCTACTTATTCACTTATGATCATCAACGCCTATTTTAATTCAATTTTTGCACAATGTCCAGTTTTGATCCAATCCGGCTTCACCGAGTCCAGTCCAGCTTTGTGCTACCCTCCATCATGACACCCTCCTATTTATTGCCCAAAAATATCAAGTAATCTCCTACATATTTTTCTATATTTTTGGAGATTTTTATTTATTTAATTCCCATTGGAATTGGCCATATTTCTCTCTAATTTATTCCTAGCCTTTTGATCATCCTAACTAATCCTCACCATCAATTTCCTTACATGGAAACTTTTCCTCACTACCATAATTCAGCCGGCCCTAGTTTCTAGGTGGGACAACTATTCTACCTCTCTCTCTTATCCTCTCCTTCTCTCTCTCTACAATTAATTTCAACAACAACAAAACCATGCACAGCCATCCCAACTCCATGGCAAAACCCGACATCTCCCTGGCCATGGTCGGAGTTCCGACCACCCCCTGGCCAGCTCCGCCGCCCTCGGCCTACTCCTTCCTCCATTCTCCTCCTCCCGTACCACCTCTTCACATCCATCACCACCACCTCAAAACTGCCATGGCAGCCACCACCACTTCGTCTCTACAAAGCCGCCCTCCACATCACCATCCCTGCCACCACCTCACCGCAGGCCATGTCGCCACTTCGTCGTGGTTAGGCTGACGTCCCCGGCAGCGCACAACTGCGCAACCGTGCACAGCACAGCAGTTCATGGCGCACAGGCGCGCACGTACACGCGCGCGCGGGCCGCCGTCGTACGCCGCCGTGCGGGCCGTCGTAGCCCTCTGGCCGTGCGCCAAGCTCAGGCGAGCCTCCCCCTGACGGCCACCGTCCTCCGGGACGCGCCGTCGAGGCGATTCGTGCATTTTGCGCGACGTCCCGTCGTGACGAGCTCGAAAACGAAGCTGAAATCGTGCCCCGTCGCAGCGACTTCGCGTGCGTTTTCCCGAAAATCCGACTGTTGGATCGGCAATTTCTTTGCTCCATCGCAATCTCGGTATATCCACCTTCATCCCTGTCAATTTTCGTCCGTTAATTTTATCGTTTGATACATAAAAACCGGCCACCAAGTTGACCGTTTAAATTGTATTAAATTTGGACAGTTTCGTGGGGCCAACTTCGTCAGCTTGTATCTCCTCCACCGCAGCTCCTTTTGGCGTGCTACCAGTTCCTGTGCGAAGCTGGTATAACCCTCTTACTTTTCCTTCAGTTTCGTTTCATTGTGAGCTTGTTCGATTGGTTGAATTCGACGCCAAAGTTGGTCGTCCGAATTCGTAATTTCCAACTTGTAAAATTCTATTTTTGAGCACAGGACTCCAGATTTCATTTCTGACACCACCATTAGACTTGTGGCGTCATTCTGGCATATTTTCATATAACATTTGTTAGATTTGGAGAATGTGGGCCCGGGCACGCATTTCGGTGCAAAGTGGGTTCCACTTTCTGGGTCAAAGGAACTTTTTGACGCCGGCTCATCGGAATCCAATTCTGGAAATACCGTTGAGTTCGTATCATCATTCTGGACTCGTTAACAGGTAGTTTGCTGAGTTTTGAGAACCTTGGCTCCGGCATGCATTTTCGTACAAACGGAAATCCCAAGTTCTGGTCAACAGGCCAAATTGAGATCGGGTCAACGGAATCCAATTCTGGAGATACCGTTGGGTTCGTATCGACATTCTGGTTTCGTGGACATATAATTTGTTATATTTTATAGACTTGTTTTCTTGCACGTTTTTTGCTGCAAAACGGCTCCGACACGGACACCGTTTTGACCCGAAATTACCTTTTTGCTCTTGTGTCCAAATTGGACCGTTGGGTAGGCTATCCTAGCTAATTTGACCATTCTGGACACGTTGGCGATGTACATTTCATCGTCCGACAATGTTTGTTAATAATTTCTCTGAGTTTAACCTTTTTATAAGTAATTAATAATTAATTCATATAATGTTCGTATTTCGGGATTAGTACAACGAAACTGAGATCAGCCAATTCCAGTGATCTCACATCGCTAAAATTGACAAGTTGGGCATGTGGATCACTATGATAAGATTATCAACCTTACCGATAATCTTCTTATCTTGATTTGCGTGTCGTAAGTTTCGACATACAAATAACGAAGTACACTTTATATTAGACTAGAATTGACCCTGTTTGACCAGAGTTGACCAATTGACCCAAAGTCAACTGTAAGTCAACACTTGACCTAGTTTGACTAAATTATTGACCGGAGTCGACCTAGAGTTGCTTTGACTTAGAAGAACCTAGAATAATGTAGACTAATTATAGAGATTCATTTATTACAACTTGAACACCTTGTAACCTGTGTTGCTTTAAATAGGACTCTGTGGCTTCAGTGGGACCCCCTATACTTATCAGCTGTTCAGGTTATCGAGGCGAGTACATTCTCTGATCATTTCATATCTTGCTTAGAATTATTTCCTGCAGTAGATTACTTTACTTGTACTGTCACGATGGTCACACGGATTGGTACTATATGGATCCCTTCTTGAGATGTTATCCTTAGGGAGCATCGGGTACTCTATGTTCTGTGCGTTTCACTTACATGGCGTATCACTATGCTTCATTGGTTCCTTGATCACTTACGACATATACTCTTATGATCGTAGAGTCTTCCTGGAATCCTTATCTTATTTATGGGACTACTATGTATCACCTTCGGGGTCTATCACCTTCGGGGTCTGTTACATAGCATCATATAACATAACCTGGCTGGATCCTTGTGTATTGATTGGGGGTACGGGGGAGTATAAGTGGACATGTGAATAATACACCAGTAGTTTCTTATCAGAATCATTCCTTAGTGTCTTATCAGAATTATCCCAGGCCATTTACATGTTCATGATTGTACTCTGACTCACTAGTCACTGCTAGTTCTCTATTTATAGTAGATATTTCTATTACAGCTCTTCCTGTTTATATACTGCTTTTCTTCAGTACTTGTATCTTACTTTACTACATGTTATATGTTTTCTAACCTGCTATGATCTGTTGAGATGTACTGTGCTTGCTCCAGTCCTGACTGGACCTGTTGATAAATTTTACAGATAGCCTGGAGGTGCCTGCTAGCCTAGAGGAGACACATTAGAGGTTGTTTATGTAGTTATTTCATTTTGTCTGGAGTTGTATTTACTTTGTGGATTACTGTATCTTTATTTGAGTTTTGAGATGTATTTCTGGGTTTATGTATCTTAGACACTTAGACTTCTATCTCCTGTATCTCTTTTGGATTTCATGTTTTATCTATCCTTATCATGCTCTACCTTAGATGTGATTGAGTTTGTATCTGCTATGTCACCCCCATTCGGGGAGTATAACTGTTTAGTCTTATACTGTTAGATGCATTGAGACCTAGGACAGCGTTCTACCGTCGACACTGCGACGTAGGCTGGGCGTTGTTACGTTCTCGTGCCCTAACTCTAGGGTGCGGGTCGTGACACGTTTTTAGTGGTGGCCCATGCAGGTCGAGACTAAAGTGTAGTGGTATTCGAACTAGAGTACCACTACAGCCTGCACTAGGAGTAGGATATATTTTTGAAGGTACTCAATCACAGAAAGGAACCCTTGAGAGATTTCCGGGACGACCCTGGAGAATCTTATTTAACTTCGATTTGAAAACTCTCTTTTTCCCTTGATTTAATTTATTTTACTTTTTTTGTTAAATTTGATTTTATGGATTATTGTTGAATTTGAGTTTGTATTTATTTGATGGAAGATTTTCGAATTTTGAATTTTGATGATAGCTGTTGCATTCGAGTTTGTATTTTGATGGATTTTGTTCATTTTGAATTTTGATGTTCGTTAATAAATTTGATTTGATTTTGAGTATTCATTATTGATTAATTTAATTTTTGGCAAGATAAAATTATATGGGCTAGGTCATCTTTGTTATGGAATCTAGTCTTTATAGTCACATTAGCCAGCATGGTGAGGACATATAGTCTGACTCTGGATATATTTCTCGGGCGTAGGAATTTAAGGTTTTCGCAGCCAAGCATGCGGCACCGCGAAAATGTTAAATACCATGATTCTAGAGATATGTGCATAAGTCAAGGGCTCTGTGATTATCGTAGCCTTGCTTACTAGTATGACGAGGATTTAGAGTACCATGATTCTGGATAGACGCATATGATTATCAGATTGCACCTTAAATATTTTTGAACATGTTTTCTCTACTTTTGTTCAGTCATTCAAAAAAAAAGAATTATTATTTGTTTGTTTTGTCTAGTTTCCTATTATTTAACTCGGGAGTAAGTTTAGTTGGTTTTATAAACCTTGTGTAATTTCTTGCTATGAGTTTTTCATAATACAATGAATCGATGATTTTGCTAGACTTTATCTGAATTTGATATTTTAGCTATGGATTTCAAAATCGTTCCTTCTTTAAACAGATAAGCAGAACCGATTTTATCGTTATTTCTTTCTTGCTATTATTCTTGTATTAAATAATAATGATGATAAAACTGTCTTGATTTTGTCAATCCCTGCTTGCAATCTTGGTAGGAATCTAAATGTTAGTCTTAACGTAGAATTAATTTTATTGGAACATGACAATATGTATACGAATATATATAGCAGACCCTTTGCCTAACACGTATGCATGATACACTTGATTTTTCCACATATCTAGATACATATTGATATGTTGATTGATGTCCAAATTTTCATAATTAACCAATATTTTTGGTTCTCTGCTTTTCCATGTTTAAATTCGTAAATTAAATATAAATTTCATGTTATTAGTTATGTTTACATAACTGCACATATATGTTATACGTAGGGTTTCAATTCAAAAATTTTGGTTGAAAATTTGTGTTTAAATTTGAAATATCTGAGACTGTGTGCATATTAACCTTTAATGCTGAATTTCCAAATGTTAGTTCAAATTGCTGTTTTATTTTCTTAAATGTAATATTGAGCTACCTTGTGAGAAGTAGGATATAAATTTAAGCCTCATATTCTTACATGTTAGTTTGTGATAAACATTGAGTTGGTTTTTTTTAATGTTCAAATTTCTCCAAAATCCTGAAAACTAGTTACATGTTAACATTTTCACATTGATTTACAATGTTTAGTTCAATTTCAGATTTAACATGTAATATTAAACTGTATGCGTAGGTAAATATATTGATAGTATGTTAGGGTTTCTTTTCTATCATGTTAGGATGTATTAGGACCATTGAGATTGGTTGTGATGTTTCAAACCCTAAAATCTGAGACCGCATTATGTTCATAATTTCCATGGTTTGAATGTTAGCTTATTTTCAGATATTTTTTTTATGTAAACGCTGAACTAAAACTAGATTTAACCTTTCAATACTAAGCTATAACCATGTACAAGGACACACACACACTCTAACTTAGTATACCCTGTCATGTAACCTAATCTTTCCTCTCTATGTTATGATCATGTATCTATATAGATATATATAGCGTTTATACATCCATGTTATAATTTGTATAGATACATAACTAAGTCTCTACCTTTTTATATGTATATGGTTAGCCATGCTTGTTATGATTAAATCGGTTGTATATTGTAGATTGTTAAACCATATGCCATGAGTAATGTAACTGGATAGCGATTGTTTGAAACCCAAATCCTCCTATACTCTTCATGTATACTCACGTACACACACGCCTACTATCTAACCATATGAACATGTCCCCATACACATGATGCTAGTTTTCCCTCTCTAACGCTCTCTCTGTATATATATTGTGATTGGATTTCAATGCAAGTGACTTTCAATTCTTTAACTTGTGATTTTAATTTTCTTGGGATAGTACCTTTTTCAGATGATTGGTAGTTACCTTCCTTTATTTTTATGAGTACCAGTTTTCATATGGGGTGGTAGACAACCTTATAGTTTTGATGGTTGTTGTTTCTGTATCTTTCTATTTTAGCACCCTGGATTGCTTGCGTGTTTGATACCCTATGACCGTTGGTTAGCATGACTAGTAAACCTAGATGAGACTTCACTGTCACCGTATGCCATGACCCTGTATGCCGTTCTTTTATTTGATGGTATGATTTGTTTAAGTTCTGGGACTTTGATTGTGGGGGTTTGACCTAGAGGGAGTAGGGACATTTTAATTTCGAGGACGAAATTTTTATAAGGTGGGTAGGATGTGAGCACCCTGAATTTCGGGTTGTTTTTTTTATTTTATTTATTTCCTGATTGATTTTAATTTCGATAAATAATTTATTCTGTATTTTTCCTTAAGTGTGCTTTCCCATGCCTTTGATATTTGGAGTGTCAGGGATGTTCAACTCTGGAAATCTTCTTCACGAGTTTTGGAGTGGACATGATTACCTTCATGACGGTATATAGTGTCCCATCCAAACTTGTTCCCTTGTACTCTTTCTACTTCGCTGAACTTCGGGTCGGTTTAGACCATTTGATTATTATTTATTTTTCCACTCTTTTTCTTGATCATTTTCAGCGCGTTACCATGACTTTTAAATTGGGAGCGCAAGACCAGTCAGTTTCTTGAAACCAACTCCTCATTGATGATCTACTCGAGTCGCTCTTCACCCTTGACCTTCGTGTCCCACTTAGACACGTCATTTTGTGCTCCAATTGATTCGCACAACTTTCCCGATGCGTGACCCGATTTTATTTCACTCCACGGCGTCACATTCATCTTCCAACTTGATTTGTGGGTCCCCTGTCGACCAAAACCTGTCCGCCCCAACTATAGACATGGCCCACTTTGAGCCCACTATCCGTCCGCCACTTGTGTCCCAATTATTGGAATCCCCATGTGCTACTTATTCACTCATGATCATCAACGCCTATTTTAATTCGATTTTTACACAATGTCCAGTTTTGATCCAATCCGGCTTCACCGAGTCCAGTCCAGCTTTGTGCTACCCTCCATCATGACACCCTCCTATTTATTGCCCAAAAATATCAAGTAATCTCCTATATATTTTTTTATATTTTTGGAGATTTCTATTTATTTAATTCCCATTGGAATTGGCCATATTTCCCTCTAATTTATTCCTAGCCTTTTGATCATCCTAACTAATCCTCACCATCAATTTCCTTACATGAAAACTTTTCCTCACTCCCATAATTCAGCCGGCCCTAGTTTCTAGGTGGGACAACTATTCTACCTCTCTCTCTTATCCTCTCCTTCTCTCTCTCTACAATTAATTTCAACAACAACAAAACCATGCACAGCCATCCCAACTCCATGGCAAAACCCGACATCTCCCTGGCCATGGTCGGAGTTCCGACCACCCCCTGGCCAGCTCCGCCGCCCTCGGCCTACTCCTTCCTCCATTCTCCTCCTCCCGCACCACCTCTTCACATCCATCACCACCACCTCAAAACCGCCATGGCAGCCACCACCACTTCGTCTCTACAAAGCCGCCCTCTACATCACCATCCCTGCCACCACCTCACCGCGGGCCACACCGCCACTTCGCCGTGGTTAGGACGACGTCCTCGGCAGTGCGCAACAGCGCAACCGCGCACAGCACAGCAGTTCATGGCTCACATGGGCGCACGCACGCGCGCGCGGGCCGCCGCCGTGCCGCCGTGCGGGCCGCAGTGGTCCCCTGGCCGTGCGCCGAGCTCAGGCGAGCCTCCCCCTGACGGCCACCGTCCTCCGGGACGCGCCGTCGAGGCGATTCGTGCGTTTTGCGCGACGTCCCGTCGTGACGAGCTCGGAAACGACGCTGAAATCGTGCTCCGTCGCAGCGACTTCGCACGCATTTTTTTGGAAATCCGACCGTTGGATCGGCGATTTCTTTGCTCCGTCGCAATCTCGGTATATCCACCTTCATCCCTGTCAATTTTCGTCCGTTAATTTTATCGTTTGATACATAAAAACCGGCCACCAAGTTGACCGTTTAAATTGTATTAAATTTGGACAGTTTCGCGGGGCCAACTTCGTCAGCTTGTATCTCCTCCTCCGCAGCTCCTTTTGGCGTGCTACCAGTTCCTTGCGAAGCTGGTATAACCCTCTTACTTTTCTTTCAGTTTCGTTTCATTATGAGCTTGTTCGATTGGTTGAATTCGACGCCAAAGTTGGTCGTCCGAATTCGTAATTTCCAACTTGTAAAATTCTATTTTTGAGCATGGGACTCCAGATTTCATTTCTGACACCACCATTAGACTTGTGGCGTCATTCTGGCATGTTTTCATATAAAATTTGTTAGATTTGGAGAACGTGGGCCCGGACACGCATTTCGGTGCAAAACGGGTCCCACTTTCTGGGTCAACGGGACTTTTTGACGCCGGCTCATCGGAATCCAATTCTGGAAATACCGTTGAGTTCGTATCATCATTCTGGACTCGTTGACAGGTAGTTTGCTGAGTTTTGAGAACCTTGGCTCCGGCACGCATTTCCGTGCAAACCGGAATCCCAAGTTCTGGTCAACGGGCCAAATTGAGATCGGGTCAACGGAATCCAATTCTGGAGATACCGTTGGGTTCGTATCAACATTCTGGTTTCGTGGACATATATTTTGTTATATTTTATAGACTTGTTTTCTTGCACGTTTTTCGGTGCAAAATGGCTCCGACACGGACACCGTTTTGATCCGAAATTACCTTTTTGCCCTTGTGTCCAAATTGGATCGTTGGGTAGGCTATCCTAGCTAATTTGACCATTCTGGACACGTTGGCGATGTTCATTTCATCGTCCGACAATGTTTGTTGATAATTTCTCTGAGTTTAACCTTTTTATAATTAATTAATAATTAATTCATATAATATTCGTATTTCGGGATTAGTACAACGAAACTGAGATCAGCCAATTCCAGTGATCTCACATCGCTGAAATTGACAAGTTGGACACCTGGATCACTATGATAAGATTATCAACCTTACCGATAATCTTCTTATCTCGATTTGCGTGTCGTAAGTTTTGACGTACAAATAACAAAGTACACTTTATATTAGACTAGAATTGACCATGTTTGACCAGAGTTGACCAGTTGACCCAAAGTCAACTGTAAGTCAACACTTGACCTAGTTTGACTAAATTATTGACCGGAGTCGACCTAGAGTTGCTTTGACTTAGAAGAACCTAGAATAATGTAGACTGATTATAGAGATTCATTTATTACAACTTGAACACCTTGTAACCTGTGTTGCTTTAAATAGGACTCTGTGGCTTCAGTGGGACCCCCTATACTTATCAGCTGTTCAGGTTATCGAGGCGAGTACATTCTTTGATCATTTCATATCTTGCTTAGAATTATTTCCTGCAGTAGATTACTTTACTTGTACTGTCACGATAGTCACACGGATTGGTACTATATGGATCCCTTCTTGAGATGTTATCCTTAGGGAGCATCGGGTACTCTATGTTCTGTGCGTTTTACTTACATGGCGTATCACTATGCTTCATTGGTTCCTTGATCACTTACGACATATACTCTTATGATCGTAGAGTCTTCCTGGAATCCTTATCCCATTTATGGGACTACTATGTATCACCTTCGGGGTCTATCACCTTCGGGGTCTATCACCTTCGGAGTCTGTTACATAGCATCATATAACATAACATGGCTGGATCCTTGTGTATTGATTGGGGGTACGGGGGAGTATAAGTGGACATGTGAATAATACACCAGTAGTTTCTTATCAGAATCATTCCTTAGTGTCTTATCAGAATCATCCCAGGCCATTTACATGTTCATGATTGTACTCTGACTCACTAGTCACTGCTAGTTCTCTATTTATAGTAGATATTTCTATTACAACTCTTCATGTTTACATACTGCTTTTCTTCAGTACTTGTATCTTACTTTACTGCATGTTATATGTTTTCTAACCTGCTATGATCTGTTGAGATGTACTGTGCTTGCTCCAGTCCTGACTGGACCTGTTGATAAATTTTACAGATAGCCTGGAGGTGCCTGCTAGCCTAGAGGAGACACATTAGAGGTTGTTTAGGTAGTTATTTCATTTTGTCTGGAGTTGTATTTACTTTGTGGATTACTGTATCTTTATTTGAGTTTTGAGATGTATTTCTGGGTTTATGTATCTTAGACACTTAGACTTCTATCTTATGTATCTTTTTTGGATTTCATGTTTTATCTATCCATATCATGCTCTACCTTAGATGTGATTGAGTTTGTATCTGCTATGTCACCCCCATTCGGGGAGTATAACTGTTTAGTCTTATACTGTTAGATGCATTGAGACCTAGGACAGCGTTCTATCGCCGACACTGCGGCGTAGGCTGGGCGTTGTTACGTTTTCGTGCCCTAACTCTAGGGTGCGGGTCGTGACAGTCTCTCAGTTTTTGACCATGTGGGACCGTATGAGACTCATGCGGCTTAAGTCGCAAACATCCTTAGCCCGCATATAGCTTAAGGATTTAAGCCGCATATATTCTGTATTTTGGCCATATAAAGCTCATGTGGCTTGGGTCACAGTCGTCCTTGGCCACATGAAGTTTGGAGACTTTGGGGCCGCATATGTCTGAGCCGCATAAGGTTCATGCGGCTTAGGTGACACTCCTTCTGGCCGCATGAAAAGCATATAAACCCTGCTTTTGGTGATGTCTCACGTCTTATGTTTTTGTCAAAGTGTTAGAGCTATCATTTTTTTTTAGTTTTGACAGAACTTGTCAGCTTTATCAGACGAACTGATCCTCTTGGCCGTATATCTTTCTTCTGCAGCTGGTTGTCGACGGGCCGCATAAGGCATTGAATATGTCATGCGGCTTTCCTTTATGCGAAACTGTTTGGCCCAAAGTACATATGCGGCAATTTGTGATCTGCATGAACCCCATATTTTCTATGCTTCTACAGCAGTATGCAGGGCTACATGCTGCTACAAAGTGCTACCATTTGCTGCTGCCCTGTTGTAGCTTCAACTGCTAATAGACCTCCCTCTCATAACCGCTACTTGCCCTTTCCTGTCTATCACTACACATTCACAGGTCTTCTACTGAAACCAATACACATTGTCCTAATCACACAATAGGCATAAGCCAATCCATATACACATGACACTCACACTTGGATATATGTGGACACATATACACATATGTATTCACATATATAC